>JAHZND010005807.1:0-13350 GCA_027744115.1 Acrocyrtus sp. NNG-2020
TCTAATTAGTTATTACTGCATACCTGTATTAACGGCACGGTTTAAGACTTTACTATGCGTGTTTTTGTTGTGTAACAAAGGGAAAAGGCAGCTGCTAAACAACAGCAGGTGAAGAAGACGCAACTAAACTCGTTTCAGTAACGTCAAAAGGGCTGGAATGATGGCAGACTTCAATTTAGTAAATAATTCGACTAGCTGAATATTACAATCGCATGGATATTAGCGGTTTTTATTTGCTGAATGAAGGGGTTTAAATTTTTTGTGACGTAATGCATTAATGGATTCGTCTGCCATTAACAAAAATTTAAATAGAGTATCAATCTGTCTCAAATGATTTGTAATTCTCACCGTAAAATAAATAAAGTACGCCAACAAAAAAAACTGCAAAATCAACTGCAAAAAAGTTGTCCTAGTCCAGTTCAAGTCAGTCAAGACGTCAGTGTTTATTGTTCTGGGCGTTTGCATGCCTGTTGCCTGATCTTGGTGGCAGAGTCGTCAACGTCATCAATGGCATGAAGAGGTGATTTTTACTACTATGTAGGTATTTGTAAAAATGACCAGTTTTTGCAGGGATTTTCACTTTCTGATTGATCAAAATTAAAAGCAGGTTTGGATTACCTTTATAAAACCCGATTTGGTATTTACACATATGTATTGCTAATACATATGATATGAAAGCAATAATAAGAGTTGAATAGCAGGGTTGACTCTGTCAAGAAAAGAGAATGGAGATGGAGGGGAAGACCACTTTTGCTTGTCGGCAAAAAATGGGATGAGCAGATGGACTATCGTAGGAAAAAACAGCGCTGACTGGACTGAACAGACGCTTTTTTATGTCCATATTTATCTACCTAGTTTGTTCGTCTTGGTTTAGATTCGAGTTTTAGCTTTACGCATAATCGGTCAGCGAGCTGGTTTTCTCAGAATTTGCATCAGAGCATCCCAACATGATGACGAGTATGACACATATGTATGCCTAGTCAGGATGTTTTTATGAGCAATTTCACTTTTAATCTGGAAATTTGGCACAACAGGTACAGTTTGCCTACGAAGGAAATCCCTTCTGTCAATATTCGGGAAATCCTCACTAAAATCCCAATTTGTATATTTTGACAACCTAATTTTTTTTCCAGTGATTGCTTGCCGTGAATGCCCCATTTTCTGAATAGACGACAGCACTACACCTAATAAATAGGTTTCCTGACAAGGAAAAAAAAATAAATGGGCTCTGTTTATTCAGCGTAATAGAACTAAACTCGTATAAATTAAAAATTACCCGCCCTACATTCTCTAATTCCATCCAAGGATATTTCCATAATTTCGTGTGAGAATTTTCCCCCAAACTTAATTATGAATTCAGATTTAATATACAGCCCACACTCTTCCAGTGGATACTTGATACATACCAGAGGGCTTTTTCTGCTAATGCCAGAGTAAATGCGGATTACAGGAAGGACGCATTTTAGACTGAGGCTGAACCCGAGAAAAAAAAGAACCAGAGAAGGGAGAGAAACGGAAGGAAGAACTTTTCACCAAGCACAGAGTAGCAGCTCCCCGCACGAAAAAGGTAGGTCAAATGTGCGTAAGCATATAGTACGGATGCGTACCTACATACATAACACTCCCAAACTAGCCCTCTACGCACTTTCTAGGTTCTTACATAGAGAATCTAATTCATCCACTTTTCCCCGCAATACCCGCTACAATTTTCGCCATGTAACCTATATAGCTCCAGTGCTGTTTTGGAGTACCAGCACATATAACAATATCTTGCCTTTTTCTTCGCCCTACTGGGAATGCTAGCTGGAAGCTCTCAGGAAAAAAAACTGGCTCCACGTGGCGTTAGCGAGCGTGCTCCAGTTTCAGAAAATATGAATGTACGTGCGTAAACATATAAGAAAATTATTTCTATGTCTTCATAAGCCAAAATATAGCTTCGTATTCTGTAGCATGTCACGCCATATAAAAAAGTAACGGACTTGTGGTGCTTACAGGTCAACCCTTTTCCACAGGAAGAAAAGTGCCCTTATATGCCAATATTCATATGACAAGTGTTTTCGGCTGCTTGTGCAAATTACGCCACGGTTTCCTATTTCCCAGTGATTACGTAGTCTGTTACGTTTGTTGAGGTGACTAATCGCGGTTGCTTTGCAAACTCTGATAGAGTCGTAGCCGCCTTTATGAGCAATCATAATGAGCTCTTTGCTTATCACACAACCACACCTACAAGTTCATCATCGTATAGCTGTTTTGACTGTCCGGAAGAGAGGAAATCAAACAAGATAAAACCAAAAAAAAAATATTCCTATTTTTGACTGCCACCAAGAGCAAAAGGCGCAAAAATATTTTGATGGACTTTTATTCCCTTTCAGGACACTAATACCAAAATATACCAGGAACGGCCGGGTATTTTTCCAGCTTGTATTAATAGAGAGGAGACAGGACGAATATTAGTTTCTGGTTTTACGTAAATGCAGCAAAAAGTTCAGTGTTCAGGGAAGAGAGGAGCCAATTTTTTATGTTATGATTGAAAGAGAAAAAAATACGGGGTATTCGCGGAAAAGAAATTCATCCATCAAGCTTTGTACGAACATGACAAAAAAATGCTGGCGAATGTAAACAGTTAAGTGAATGAACACAGCCGCAACTTCTCTCCGCTCCGCTTTCCTTCTCTCTTTACACCGTTTGCTGCACGGCTGCCTTTTTTCTCTCACGCACTTTTCCTGTTGCGTTGCGCATTTTCCATGTAAGAAAAAAAACTGGAATGTAAACAGAGCGAGTGACTGGAGAAAAAAAGAGGGGAACGTATGCAATGTGTCTGCTTGGAAAAAGACAGAGAAAGTCTAGTTCTGACTTTAAGCCCAGCAAAGCCTTTCTCTCGTGTTCGCTTTCGTCAGGAATGTATTCGTATTACTTGTAACGTGAAAAGAGGAGCCAGGCTTATATTCAGAAAAGGTGCAGAATGAGTGTGACTGTTTTTGTGTGCACCATTTCTAACTACCTACTTGGCTGTATATAATGAAAGCATTTCCAGGCTTTGTTCATCAGTCGGCCTAAGCCTGCTGTGGGATAGCGTCAACGGAGAAGGATTTTGCAGACAAAGCGTTTTATACGGAGCGAGTGCATATAGGAAAATTACAGTGAAATTTTTAGAGAATAGACTACACTTAATTTACTATAATAAGAAATATTCAATTTTCTAAAAAATAAATTCTAGTTAGCTAACTGCGGCCGGAAAGTCTAAAAAAATATTTATAAAATGCTGCACTGCCAGCAAACATCTCCATCAAATGGGAGGCTTCAGCAAGGAATTGCTGTCAGACCTCGTCACGTCATTTCAGAAGACCCTTATCCATTTTACCCGTCAACCACTTCGTCCTCCAATCACCCCGTGTTTACTTTCACGCAAAGCAGTTTCTCGGCTTCAAACATTTTGGGAAATGTGAGCAGGGACGAGGAGGAAGAGGAGTACAGAGCAAGGCAGTCGCGATTTCCGAAATGTCGACAAAAGTCGAAGAGTTCTGGAGCTTCTCCACAGAAGTATCCAAGTCCTGTGGAGTTCAATGAAGAGTTTATTAATATAATCACCAGTTCCGATAGTATTGACTATGGTGACTCTTGCGATCTTTTCTGTCCGGTTATGTGCTCCTCGTCAAGGAGCAGCAATGCCAGCGGAAGGAGCTACTTGTCGCAACAGTACGTGCAGCGATATGGCAGCAACAACAAGCTTCTACAGGTAAGCTCAAATCTCAGTTTTTTTCGGTGTAATCTGTAAATTTATATTCTAAAATAAAAAGGACCACGTTTCTCATTGCAGGTCCCATCAGCTTCATCACTCCTTCTGCCTCGAACGCGCGGAGGAAGATACGGAGATGACGATGATGACGATCTTCTTGGTGAGGGAGGAAGGAATCGCCAGCAGCGCTCCCGATCCATAACTGTACCCATACAACACACCCAAGTCTCCCCGGAAAGAGGGACTCAGGTTAACATGCGTCGGTGCAGCTCTGCAAGTCCCCAAGGAAGATACTTGCGTTTAGCTCAAGAGCAGCAAAAAATTGCCCCCAAAGAAACTGTGAAAAGGTCCGGCAAACATGGTCATCCTCGACCTAGAGGCTTTAGCCTTACTGCAGCAACCGCTTATATAGGCTCTGAGTGGACGCAGCAGCAGCAGAAAGTTCGAAGACGAAGATCTTCAGGTATGTCCATTCCCATTCCCACTACGCAATTAATCATCAGTTGCTTAAATTAGCTAGGAGAATAATTTTATTGTAATTTACCTAATAAAACATCAAATTTTATTTACAAAGGTTATCGACGCGTTTCGAACCATTCTGTTGTGACGCCATACTCGACTAGTACTAGTAGCTTAAGCAGCTCATCCTGTGGCTCGCCAAAGAAGGAACAGAAGGTCAGTCCGTACAAGCGTCACAGGACGTTGTCCATGCCCAGTTGCGGCGCAAATGCTCAGCTTATTACCAGACACTCTAAAAAGGTAAGTGCAGTTAATAAACAAGGCCATCAAAGTTAACGAATCATCTAAATTTTCAAGAGCTAAGTTAATAAATTATAAATTTGTAAACGGCGTTTAACCTATCATAGGACACCACAACTCCAGAGTCCCCAGACTCCACATCAACCGATAAGAGCCAATCCACCAAGAAAAAGCTGAAGAAGACATGTTACGACGTAGTTCTAGTGGGCAGCTCCAACGTCGGAAAGGCCAGCCTTGCAGAACACTTCAGTAAAGGTGGTAGCAGCGGAAGCGACCCTGGAATTGGGAGCGACTTTGAAGAAGATGATGATCGTAAGTCGTCTTTGAATTATTTTCTGTTTTCTTCCCGCATGCCTTTTTCTTGATTGATACTTTTAAGGGGCATCTCTCAACTACTTCCATATATCATTCTGTAATTGCTCTTGCATCATTTACTTCATCTGACCTAGAAAGAAAAAAGGGGAATTGGGGAATATAAATACATGCTCTTGTTTGTACCCAACAAACTGTATATTCATAAAGAGATAGCCGACCAGGAAGCAGTTAAAATAGACATATTTTTTTGCTATTTTGTTGCTGACCCACAAAAATGGAATGTGTATAGAAAATTGCACAAAGATGGATCTCAGAAAGCACATTTGTGTTGGGTCGAATTGCTTTCTCATTTTTCCTAAAGAATAGGCTGCTCGAAAAAAAAAACATGCTTCCCCAAAACACTCTATCCATGTTCATGTCAGCATATTGAATGTTGCCTTGTCTATTAGATGGGTGCATTTTTTCCTTACAATTTTTCAAGTAACAGTCTACTTTTCACGTACTCACATATAAAAATATTCGATTCCATGAAATTCTGAAATCTGGAGCTACACCAAGTAAAAATGTCTGCGAGAGCTGTATAAACTGCTCTTTCCATCCCTCGCAAAAACTGATTTTATTGGCATCCATATGAATGAAAGTAGCTCCACATACCCATACCATTTGCAGGCTGAATTGATCAGGGAAAAAGGAAGAAAAAATAGTCCAGAGATGTTTTGATCTTGTATTCATGATCATTGACACGAAGGAAAAAAACTACCTATAAAATTGCAGTTCCCGGTTTACAGCATACATTTCTTCAACTCTCCCATCAAAATCATACCTCTATGACAATTGAGCATGTACTTACGCCGAATTCACATCATCCGTTTTCCCCTGTCATGAAAACACAAAGACAAGCTAGCGAGAACACGGACTGATGTGGGGAAACGGAAGGAATTCTTCTAATTCCATTCACAACTCTTCTTGTAGTAGTTGATGGAAGTATTATCTTGTCTACTTTTTTTTTCTTCTCCTTCTTAGAAAAGAATTGCTGTAACCACATTTCCCATACATAGAAAATGAGTACATGTGTATCTGCACATCTGGGTCTTCCCTTACATAAATTTACAACAGCTAGCAGGAAATCTAATATATGGCACCTTATATACAACAACACAATGATGCAATAGAAATTTGAGATCTCGTAAAGAATTGCTTCATAACAGAAAGGAGAAAGCTGCGTACCCATTTTTTTTATTTGCTTACTTTTTTTCTCCCATACTCCATAATTCTTACATCATACTTGTACCCACCTTCCCAGTATTTGGTGCTATTTTTTTTAAAAAAAAGAAACGCTCCGAGTGTATATATACATGTTTCTTATATCGCACTCAAGCACGCACTTTTCAACTTCACTTCAGTCCCAGTCTAAATATAGACGAGGGGAACAGCGCTGAGCCACTAAAAAAATTTTTTTCGGGAAGAGGAAAGTGGCATATATACAATTACAATAGAGCACGCACGTATATTCTCCTTCCTCCTCCACTAGCGTAAGCTTTTAGGAGACCTACATATTTTTTTCGCCACGTGCCGTGGGCCTTACCATTCTTTTATTGACTTTTCCTTTACGTCCGAGGGCCCTCCTGCTCCTGTGCCTTCCGTGTTTCGTCTCATTCATTGAGAAAGAGAAAAAAAGTGCGTGTGTGCGTGCATGANAAAAAAGTGCGTGTGTGCGTGCATGAACTCTCCTTCGATAGGAGTCGGGTTCATTCATTCATTCAAGAATGGGAGGGTATACGGAGTGCGGAGGGAATACAGAGGAGAAAATTTATTTTTTGTAGGGGAAAGTATACAGTTTCACCCGTGTACTTTCTAAAGCCCCCTTTTCTCTCCCCTTGTCCAGAGTAAATCCACCTTGTCCGTAATGCTACACTTCTAATGCTTCCTTCAGCAGTATCATTATATGTGCGTGGTGCGTGTGTGAATTTTGTAGGTGCGCTACAAAATAGCATTATCCTCCCTTACGTGAGCAAGTAGGTCGACGAAAGTGTTTAAACTTTTGTATAGATCTGCTGATTGAACTGTACATACATATAAGGGAAAAAAGGCAGTGTGTGGATTTTCTAGGTGCGCTACAAAATAGCATTATCCTCCCTTACGTGAGCAAGTAGGTCGACGAAAGTGTTTAAACTTTTGTATAGATCTGCTGATTGAACTGTACATACATATAAGGGAAAAAAGGCTCCATGCTCCATAAGTGTAAAATTCAATTGACAACTCACTTCCCTTCTCCTCTTTCTTTTGTTAGTTGCTCTCAATTGGGCTGTAGAAAATTTTTCGAGATGTGGTCGGGAAAAAAAGCAATGGAGTTTGTTTTTTATGTATTCTGCAAAAAATACTGGAAAAAGCTCACACAACCACTTCAGCAATTTGTGATGCGATGAGATAGGTGACGAGCAAGTCACCCCAAAAATTTATTGGCAGTGGAAGGAAACTTGGCTTGCTCGAGCGAAAATAAATGACTAAATTTTCGTTTTCCTTTCGAAAGAATTTTGATACAGACTGTCTATCTATAGCACTTGTATCGTGTAGTCTATTGCACTCATTTGCGATTTCATATATGGATAAGATTAACAATTAGCCATGCGGAGGAGGAAGTGGGAGGGGAAAGTTTGTGCTTTCTGCGGTCAAATTTCGCACCAAAAAGGGGAAGTATCATGCCCACACATGAGTAACTGAGTTAATTAAAAGATCTGGAAAAAATAATGTGAACGGAATGGGCAGTCTATGGCCGTTTAGATAACCTACATTTTAGATCGCTATCCAGTGAGCAGGGAACGCAAAAAAACGGCGTAAGTTTATTACTCCAAATGTGTTGTAAAGTATTTATTGCAAACCGCGCCGGCGAGCTGCTTGATATCAGTATCTCGAGAGAAAAAATCTCTGAAAAAAAATTCCAGTTGTAATGGAATTCCTAATAAAAAATGAACCCTTTCATTCTATCCCGACCGCAAATAAGCAGGGTTCTTTGTAGTCTTGTGGGAATCTGAAAGGCCAGCCGCACTAGATTAGGTCAATTAAGGGCTCTCTTCTTTACGGCATGAAAATCAGCTCGCTGTACACAATGTGGTTACAATGAGTAATCTTTGTAGTCTTGTGAGAATCTGAAAGGCCAGCCGCACTAGATTAGGTCAATTAAGGGCTCTCTTCTTTACGGCATGAAAATCAGCTCGCTGTACACAATGTGGTTACAATGAGTAGCATGTGCGGTGAAGTGGCTGAAAGTGGAGACCAAAACCGGCTTTATAGAAGCTTTTTTTAAACAGCAGTATCAGGCACACTTACTACGTGTACAATTCTGCTCCTTGCCTTGTAGCACGTACTAAACTTTGCTAAAAATTTAGCCTACTACTAGACTACCTTCCATTATATGGCTGCTCCACTGCTATAATTTTGAGCAATTTCTAGGCAGCTCGGCACTATTGTATGCCCCCTTCATAATGTAACAAAGCCGTCTGTACTACTTTGACTTTCTATATGGGATTGCGGAAGCACGAGGAAGATACTTTTATATGACAGCACTAATTGAAACACTTTTCAGCCAGTGCTCTTGAAAAATGAGATGGCTGCGTAAGACTTGTACGTAATATTTTTTAGGCCGAGCTAATTGATGTGTGGGTGGATTAAATGCAGATTTAGAGGCTGAATTTGAATTGAAAAAATGTGTAAATTTTGTTGCTTTGGCTGAGAAAGGAGTACACGTGTGGCCTCTAAAATGAACATTTGAAAGTATACATTTTGTTAGTATTGAAAAATTTACCTATACTTTTGTTTTATTTTCATGTCGTATCGCAGATAGTTTACATTTCGTGGCAGCGACAGCACTTATATCTATGTATGATGTTGCAGTTACGCGACGAAAAAACTTTTTTATAATTTTTAAATTACAGTAAACTGGAAAGATTGATGGTTTGGTCGTTTGGTCGTCGTGTTGAATTTTTTGTAGTTTTTCGCTAGTTTTAACGGTGTGCGCTAACACACTTTAAAATTGTTTCCGAATGGCAAATTGCGCATTTCTTGATAAGTTAAGAAACTGAGCGTTTTAAATTGGTTACATCTGCCATTCCATAAATCAAATTGTGAAATAAAAGGCTTATCATTTGACAGCATGCATGAATTACTGCTCCCGTTTGTCTCCACTATGACATCTTTCCAGTTGCTGGAAATGTGTGTGGGTCCTCTTGAGTGGCATTCTTTTAAAGTGCCCCGTTTATTGCGGAGCATGTTTCCTTCCGTTCCAGCTTCAATCTCCACCCCATTTAATGTGCTCTACTAAAAAGGATCGCTTTGGCATCTTACATCTCTTCAGTCTTGACAAACTTTCCCCTTACATAAGAAACTGATTTAAAAGAAGCAACAGACAGCAGCCACCGCGCCACAACAAAAGCTGGTGGCTTGGCAAATTTTTTTGCATACTTCCCACTTCCCACAGAATGAAACTGCTATATAGGAATTCCTATTTGGAATGTTTGCTCCTGCTGCCTTACTGCACTTCTTAAAAGCTGGTTCTTGTCACACGCACTTTTTTAAGCTTATGTACCTCCTTTCCTATCGCTCAGACAAGAGTTTACGCGTGGAGGAGAGAAAGCTGCCGTTGAGGAATATGAAACGTCTCCATTTACTGTTATAAGTGTACTATTTCAAGTTCTCAAGGCCACAGACCGTGGGAACTGAATGCACTGGGTACATAGAGTAAAAATAAAATGGAGACAGCTCCACGTGGCATTTTTTTTGCTACGCAGAGAAAGGCTGGTTGCCTTAAGGCTGTTGCAGATAAATGGGGTACTGTAAACAATGAAGCACGCAGCTTTTCTATATTACACTGTTTCTATATTGGAAGGCGGATATATATAGCAATATTTTTTGCTTTAAGTGCGTGGGGTCCACTTTAAACAGAATGGCGAGCGTCAAGATAAAGCTGAGTTATGTTCATCTGCAGACCCGAGATCTCATTTGCAGTAAACAGCTTTTCTCTTTCCGGGGAATGGAGAAAGAAAAAGTTGGCAAATTAGGGGGAACAAAAAATGAGAGTGAAATATTAGTTTTGTAGATGTAAAAAGATTAAATTGATGCTTCCATAACCCTCATCATATTTATATTGTAGAGCTCCAAAAAATTACAGCTAATTGTTTTATAGAGCTTTTCCACTACTAGGACAAAACTGGAAAAGTGAAAATGTGCTTTGAACAAAGCAAAATATGATAACGATAAAGTATAACAGTAAACGCTGAAATTTATCTCGGAGCGATTACAATGGCTTTGCTTTGGCCTTTGGGTGGTACTATCTGGTAGGAAATGTGATAAAAGGATGCACCCCGTCATTGAAGGTTATTATCATTTAGGAAAGAGGAAGAGTAACCAGTTGCTGCAGCCGTATCTTCTCATATTTTTGCACTGTCCCTGGCAAAATGGGTCATATTTGCTCTGAGAATAAGTGCATTAAATGGAGCACACTTTGCCCGTTATAATAATTGAATATGTGGATCAACTTGCCCGAAGTGTTCAGCCGACCTAGATATTCCTGCGATTGTAGCGATTAAATTATTTTTTTAGTGTGGTCAGGTGCTATCAGGTCATAACATGGGACGTTATAGTGCGTAGAATAGCAAAATGTAAATAAATAGGTAGTGAAATGGGCGTAATACAATTAGGTACTCTCTTGCGTCTTTTACAGCCTTCTATTGCGTTTCACAGGTGAAGGAAAATTAAAGCTGAGACAGGAGACATAATAAACAAGTCGTTTTGCAAGAGCTTTCAGTATATTTGGCTATAGGTCCGTGGTGAAAGGAGGAGGAAATGCCCACGCTACGTAGATTTTTGGCTCTTCACGCACGCCAAACTAGTCTGAGCAGTGAAAGCTGAGCTGTGAGACTCCATTTTCTCAGTTTTCTTTTCACGTTTCGGTTTTATGTACTGTCTGGGAGGAACCTAGAAATGAGATGCGTAAATGGAGGCAGGTGTGCCACTTTCCAAAAACTCTGTAAATAGCAGGAAGGGAAGCAGGATGTGGCCGAGTTCGGATGCTATGCAAATTACAGAGAGTTAATGAGGAATGAACATATTTAGGGATGGGAGCCACAAAAAAAGGCGCTATTTATGTAGGAAAAGCCTATCCAAAATGTCCGCAGTTACTCTATAAACTTTTCACTGGGCAATTTATATGCAGTGCGTAGCGGAGATAATTGATTTTCATCAGCGTGGAACATTCCAAGTATGAACTTTGGAAGTAGTTTTCACTTTCCAGTATCCGCACCAGACTCCACTTTCTTTACAAAAGTTTGGAGCAATTGCAGAAAAAAAAATTTGCAGATGAAGAACTATGAAAGTTCTTTTTGTCGTAGTCAATTCTTGGAAATTGTGGATCGTGTCCTTTCTCTTTTACTGCTTTAACTTACTTTCGGAAAATATATGATGAGCGGAGCAGTATAGTCGATGATGACTTTGGGGAAAAAGTGCACTGGCACGAGTAAGCTCCATTTTTCAGATAAGTATCTAGGGCAGTGGGCTATCTTTTCAGTTACTATTGCAAACAAAAAAACGCCACGAAATGCAAAGGACTTACGCAAGCACGCCCAAACAAATAACAAAAAAACAGTGTAGTTATTCCCGCACAAGACAATTGAATAAGGCATAATCCATTTTGCGCAGATGAGAAAAAACTGTATTGCGTGTCCTTTTCAACACGTTTATTTTTCATTTGATTTTGACAATAAAAAATATGCCATTTTAACGAGTAACGAAAATAGCCAAATACCAGCAGCTTCGTTAAAATTTTCGCATTATAACGTGCGTGTTGCGTGTTTGTCCACAATACTTTGCTCTCAAAATATTGTACGCGTACTACGTGATACATTTCCATTGCAAAAAATGAAAAGGTTTTTCGGAGAAAACATGACATATTTTTTACTAGAGCAGCGGGCAAATTTCTCCTCAGGTTAAAATGAACTCCCAAAAATATCTGCGCTGTCACAAAATGCCTTCTTGTAATTTACCATATATTTTCCTGCCATCCATTTCCCAAAGCGTTTCCTGACTTCGCCAAAAAATGACAAATCTCTTGATATCCTATTAAGTACCTACTCCAAATGGAGTCCTTAACCCTAGTAGCAGCCAACAACTTGGGAGTGGTTTGGAGGGACATGAGATGATCGCTGTGCCAAGTCGATAAAAATATTGAATGCGGAGATGTTTGTGATATTATAGTGGTTCTGCTGCTATTACGAGTTTACGATGCACGGAAATGATCGTAAACAGAAGAGGAATCTACTTTGCATGGAGCTGAAAAGTACCTATGCGTTCATGCTCTTAGAGTACAAAAAAGTACAAATACAGTTCATAATAGCAAAGCTCCAAAAATTTTCAGTTATCCCCGTGTCACCGTCATCATCCACGTGGAAAACGGGCACGGAGTGAATTGGGTTGTGTGATGATGAGACAGAGTGCGTAATTGCATTAGGGAGTTGAGTTAGTTTTGCTACTTTTCTTTCAGTTAAGGGAAAGTTGCCAGAGAGAAAGTAAAAATAGCAATTTCGCTGGAAGGAGGTCTATACAAGGCGAAGAATTTACACAGTTGCAGAGGTGTGGTATTTTCTCTTCGAGTAGAACCCAATACCCATACATACTATAGCAGCGATGAAATGTAGGACTTGTCATGAAGATAATTCGCAACGTTCAGATAATTTTTTCTTAGGATTTTAAGTGCGTTGTTAAACTTTAAATTTGCAGTAGTTCGCCCGGACATAATATATCAAGCGAGCATTTCTATACACTTTCGCCAACGCTCCTCTCATTAACGCAACGGCTTCCGTTTTTCTTCTCGGTCTCTGAAGACATGATACATTTTTAGCCTTTAGAAGGAACCATAAATCCTATCGGAAGAGAGTTTTGTACACCTCTAAAACTCTATACAAATATACTTGCTATAGTATCTGTAAATGAGGAAGTACTACAAGATCCCACCAACTTTTTTTCGGTGTGATGTCATCACATTCTGGGTGTGAGTTTGAGTTCATTGTCCACATAAAACCGAGCTCCAGACGGGGAAAGTGCGTACGTGCGTAAGAGCCCAACCTACTAAAAATGTCATTCCAGGTGAGGAAGCTTTACCGCTCTCACCAAAAGTTTTCCATCTTGTTTATTAGATCATTTTTTTCTTAGATGTGGCTACGTCATGTACAGCCCTACAAAAGAAAGCGAATTTTCATAGACGCACCTACACAACTTTTATAACCTTAACGTTCATTGCCATTTTTTATATAAACAATAAAATTCGCGCCACGTAAAATCCTGATAAAATACAGCTAAAGAAAAATATTGCGACTAGGCCCATTCGTCTTAGACATGGTATCTTAGTATTGATGCCGGCACAAGGACAATTTACGTTTGGCCAGAGATTTTTTAAGAATTTACATGTTTATATTTACTTTTCCATTCTCTCATTTTATGACGCCTATGTCGGACTTGTGTGTTCAATGACCTTAATCGAGGATCAAAAGACA
>JAHZND010005808.1:0-11396 GCA_027744115.1 Acrocyrtus sp. NNG-2020
GTTTTGTTCAACTTGCTCACATCAAAAGGGAATCACTTCCGGTATGAGAAAAATAAGTTTATTTTTAAGCGACATAGTGGGAGTATCATCGGGTGTGGTAAATGAGAATCTGTAGGAGTAGTCTCCGTAAATGAGCCATTTATCATAATAAGGATATGAGTTGTAAAGTGTCAACAGTAAAATGTCCTTTTTTAGTTTATGAAGTCCTGTGTGGAACTCTCAGCGGAAATTAGTCCGAAACATAGTTAGCAGTTTTATAGCATGTTTTATGCCACCTCCTACAGTAGCAGCATTTCTTGCTTGTAAAGCTTGAGTGGGATTTTTAAAACTGCTAATAAAATAGAAAATATAGCCTTATATAGTCTTGATCTACTTACTGTAGGCAATTCACAAGTAACCAAATTTTTGCTTTGGTTGACTTTTCAAAGATGACATTAGTTTTTGAAATGATTTCATTTATGAATTTTTAATAACGCTTGGGGGAAATCTGCCAGGTGGTCGGAGCATCTTATGAAAGCAAATCAGTAATTCTAAGAATTTTTGGGATTTGCGAAATCAAACGCATACCTTTTTGCTTAGATTGAGACCAGTCCATGAGCCCTTTTTGCTTTCTAGCAAGCACAGAAGAACTATATCAATTAGGTATATTGTAACCCTTTCAGACAAAAAAAAACTGATGCTGATACGTAACGCATCTATTAAATTGCGCTAAAGCAGGTGGCTGTTTTATAATTCGATACAAATATTTGCTTTCACGAAACGATTTTATTAGGTGGTCACGAAAAAAGTCTTCAATTAATTGCAATAGCGTGTAATAACTGTAGACTTTATTTATCGTGCAGATAAAAACTTAGTGGCAGACGCTATTAGCTCATGCACAAAAATGAAATAAAACTGGAAGGATGTTTGGCCTCACGAAAAATATTAAAATTGAATAATATTTCTCTTATCTTGATAAAATCTGCTGCAATTATTATTTTTTTCAATAAGAGAAAGAGAGAGAGAGAGATAGATCTATATCAGGAAGACCCTAATTTAAAGCAATTTTTCAATTGCTACTTGTTTACTCTTTTCAATAGTATGCTGGTTACTAGTTGTACTGTGAGTACTGGCTGACAGTCGCATTTCCTCAGTAAGTGGTATGAAAAGTAGCAGCAATTGTGTAATTTACCTTGCAATTACTCTACCAAGTTTTGTGTTGGTAGAAGATGAATGTTTTTTGACGTCTAGTGTGCATTCTCCCAACTCTCTTGTGTTTTTCTTCCACGCTTGCTTAAATTATCTTGCTCGTTTCCACTATTATTACAGTAGTATGTTTGATTTTCTCGTGGCATTGCTAGTTTTACTCGTCGTAAAGTAGCATGTAAAAAGTTCTGGTGTTCGTGTTATATGTAACCTGCAATTGAAATGCAATTTGCGACTGTCAGTACTAATGAGGGCACTTTGTGGAGGAAACATTTGTACCACCTCAAGTTGAAACTGAAAGACTTCTTATTTTCCCGTAATAGCACTTAATTTTTTCTTTTTACATTTTGGAAAGCTGTGCTTTTAAACTCTACATAATAAATAGTTTCATTAAGACCTCTTGCGTTAATTGCGTAATATTTGCTAAAAGTATAAAAGTACATATTCCACTTTCTGAAACGAAAACAAACAACTACAGCCAATGTGGCGTTTAGCATGCAGTTTGCACTAACTAAATACTCCGTTTTTATCCGTGAAAGGTCTGAAAATGAATATTCTTGAAGCATCACATAAAGTATCCTTATTAATTGACTAGTTAGTAAGCTAGAGCGGACGGACAGGTTAGCAAATTTTGTACATGCATAGACACTTTTGCATTTTTTCACTAAAATATTTCGAGAAAGAAACTTGCAAGCGGTCCCATTTTTGCGCCTAATAACATGCCTACTTGAATAATTTATTACAAAGTCCCACCTTCTTGCTCTGTGTTGCGTGCATTGTGATATGCAGCCCGCTACGGAAGCCTTAGCACTGACGTATGAGCCAGACTCAGCTCATTTATCTATTTCATGAGGCTCATATAAATGCGTACATAATAAGCAGTTAGCAGTTTAATGTCCAGTTTCAAAAAAGTATCAAAATACCAATGAGGCGCAATGTGTAGAAAACCAAAGTAGCGTCAGTTGACTATAAATTGCGTTATGAATTTTTATTAGCACATTAATCATCGGGAAAAGCATACTAACTATCACTTGTGTGTGGTTGCAACAAACAGATCTCGAGAACATAAAATACTGAGCAGAGCAGAACAACGAACAACTTATTGGATTTTAATAGGAACTCCTAAAATTTGAGCCTTTTCAAGATACAAACAAGTGCAGAAGAGAAAGCTCTGATTTTAAACTAAACTAGATTGTGATCAAATTAATTTTACATAAGCTGAAGTATAATAATTTTTAGCTCGCCTTTCTCCGTGCTAATTAGAACTCTAGTTTAACTTTTTAGTTTTAGCATTAAACGCCAGCTTTTTCTGTGTAATATCTCTAGTTGCAAAAATATGCCCCCTTTGCGTTTTGAAATTATAAAAACCCCATCTTAAGAACTCTCGTTCGCTGTCAGCTTCAATACATAAACGGCTAGCTTCGCAAACAAAACAATTTAACGTGGAATGTACAAAAAAGGAGGAGTATAGTAATAATTGGTTAAACATTTATTTAAGGTGTAATTTATTTGAATCATAATTCAAGCAATTGTTAAAGAAGAGCATTGTCTTGGCATAAGGCGCCTTAATTTATAG
Source organism: Acrocyrtus sp. NNG-2020 (assembly GCA_027744115.1). NCBI lineage: Eukaryota > Metazoa > Arthropoda > Collembola > Entomobryomorpha > Entomobryidae > Acrocyrtus > Acrocyrtus sp. NNG-2020. The sequence goes on from JAHZND010005808.1 coordinate 2,762, forward strand.
ATAATATATAGATGGAGGAGGTATGGGGGATGGTAAAACGCAATAAACCGGTTTCTATTTTCAGTAATTTTGCATAAAAAGTTTATCAACCGCGTGGAGCACTTTACCCTGCGCAAGGTAAAGCAATAATTATTTTATTATGTACATACGTTAGTGTCATTTATCTATCAAATAACGTTAGACCAGAATTAATTTAAATAAACTTACATTTATTCTCACACGTTTGAAACAATAAAGATAGCTGACAATGAGTCAGGAGTATTTATAGTTTTTGAATGCTGCCTCCTTTATGGGGATGGAAAACCTCTTCAGACACAGGTTGCAGATTTTCCCAAGGTGCTCTCTCCAAATGCTAATTTTTATATTTTACGTAAGGTTTCAAGTGACCAGTAAAAGACATTAAATATGCGTAACAATTTAAAAAATATTTTTATCGGCTATTTAATAATCTGGATCAACCTCCAGCAATTATTTCTTATTTGCTTCATCTAAAAGGTGCCGATAAATGGCGATTTTAAGGAGCAAATTACCATATATTTAAAACCCCGTGCATAAAAATTATCTGGGAAAGTGCCAACTTACCTTAATAAAGCTCTTCAGCTGCAGTAACGTGTGTCAAATTTAGAGGTGCATGTACATATGTATCCTATCTTTTAGCAATTCGCATTCCCTACTTGGAATTCGAGCCAGTTGTTATTAAATAGACGATTGTAAAAAATTATACGACGGGAGTTTATTAAAGAAAGTTAATTACCTAGCGGCCAGCGTGCAAAAAATTGTACTAGGCAAGTGCGTTCACCTACAAAAGATTTGCATAGTGAGCTCATCGTTTTTGCAACAATTTGCAGGGGAAATTGGAAGAAAGCTACTGAAAGACAATTTCGGTACGGACAGCCATAGCTAGTCTAGTGTAAGTGCCCACTGCCTAAGTTAGGTGGTACCTCTGATTTACAGGCAATTGTGCTCTGAGATAGTACATTATGTATCTTATGGCAAGCAAAAAACAGTATTTTGTGCCAAGCAGGTCAAACTTAATTTTGCAAGTCTATAACTGTTCAGTTTTGAAATAATTAGTCACTAGATTGTACCTGAGAAAAATTTTATGTGTCTTCATCAGCTTTTCAAAACATTTGTATGCATATTAAACACGCTGATGCGTCAAGAGCGGCTATAAGTACACCTTTACTGTTGTTCTGGCAAAAGTTTAAATCTTTAAGTAGTTAAGCTCGGGTTTGCCCTTTGCTGCACCAGCCAAATGAAAGCTTTAATGTGGAGTAGTGGAGTCCCACATACAAAACAAAGCTACAACAATATTTTTGAAAAGTGAACTAGTCGCAAAAGTTTTTAGAATTTAATTTAAAGAATGTATACCTACCTATATGCAAATGGAGTAACCCTAACCCATGTACAAATTTTAGTTCAACTCATTTTTAGGTACTCTTGTATGTCCAAGTTGGCCTATCTAGCGGTTTTAGTTTTAGTGAATAATAAAATTTTGCATCGAAAATGGTGTATATAATAAAAATCAATTTATCGTCTCTGATTAGTTAATGCTGGCAAATATTGTAATATTCGCAGTGAATACAACCTAGCTGACCTTTCAAATAATTGGATCAGAAAACCATTCGACTTTGCATTTATCGATTACCTGAAGAGACAGTTCCTGATGGCAAGGAGGAATTGAATAGTTTATTACCTAAATACTTCCTAACATTTAACGGAAAATGAGGAAACCAGAACAGACTAAGTGTTATTACTGTAACTTATCATAAACGTTTGAGCTATCGCAATTTTTGGAAGCAGTTATAAAATACCCTACAAAATGTTTGTTGTGTTTGTATATCTAAACTAAATACGACAGATTATCTGGTTTGAGATGGTCAATGTGCAAAAATTATTTTCTCAACTCTGGTGGCTCTTCTGCTGGCGAAAGGTTCATCTGTTCATCAGCAATTTACCAGCTTGTTTTTTGCATTACCACTTACGAGTTAATAAAATGCCTACAATAAATCCTAATTTTGTTGATTAGCATATTACATTAATATGATTTTTATGCTGTAGGCCATAATGGGATATTTTAATTAAGTTTGAAAAAATCTACAGAAATACTTCACATCCGCGAGGCACTAAGCAAGATTGAAATTCTCGTCATAACATCGTGTCTTGTACTTGGCAGTCTTGGCATTGCATTTGATTGAGAACAACTCCAACTGGATCACAACGCAAAACGATGAGCATTGCATTCGCTTTGATTCTACGAACTTATAAACTTGTTTAGACTTGCCTAGTGCATCAAGTGACAAAGAGGATCCGTAGTGTACTGTACACCACAGCCGAAATCACAAGATACAACTTAATATGGGCATTGAACGTGCAAGACGCAAGCTGCGAGGCTAACACCTCTTCTCGCTGACTCTCAGCATGCATTTAATTTCAACCAGCGAGTTAAAAACAACAGCAATAAACATGTTGCTCGGCCCGGCTCTTTACCTTTAGAACTCTTCAATTAACGTGAACATTGGTCGTGGTTGCACTGAGACTTGAAACTTTATGAGATATAATATCCAATTTATTAACAACCTTGTAAAATTTTTCCATCCACAATTAAACAACGTAAAAGCAGTGTGTCATCTATATCTAAGTAAAATATTCAATTTAGATTTATGTAGTTAGTTAAATAGATTAAGCAAAATATAAGCAAAAATAAAGAAGTTTTGTAACAGATCATTTCAATTCGAACTTCGCGAATCGGCAAATCTTCCTAATGGCCTTTTATTGGATAAATATTTGCATTTATGGCATACCGAAACAAATATACCTACGCATGGCATACGGTGCAACTCCCGTTCTATAATTTGCAACTGATGTGCAAAACATTTCTGTCAACAATTTGCAAAAAATTCTACCATCACTACGTATTTATTTGCGGTGCACTCAAGGAAAAATACGGAGGCATTTTCACTGATAGACTTGTCATACTTTTTGGCAATAATCTAGAATTGTTTCTGTTTGATCTTTGACTTTAGACAATGAACAAAAATGGGAATGGCTAATGCACTTGTGCTGTAAAGGACTAATGGATTTGTGTGGACAAACGATTGTATACTCTTCAAACTGTTTTGAAACTAAAAAAACTGCCTCGAGGTCTCTGGAAACCCGTTGCTTAAGACAAGTACAAGTAGAGCAATGTGAAAACTGCATTCCTTTAAGTACGCTCCGGAACTTACAAGTACCCACGATCCACGAATAAAACTGCAATAAGCACCCAAGGATTCTTATTGCGTAATCATCAACCGCATTGAAATTCGGTCAGACATGCCAGCAATTTCAATAAAACTTGTGATGGACCATTGTGCTCAGTAGAGTAGGCGCAGTTAATGAACTTTAGCCGTCAACGTCCACGTGTAGCATCATATAGAAAAATGGGTAAGAATCGAATACATTATAAAAATAGCATTGCACAAATGGACGGACCTCGGACTCGGACCTATACTTGAACCTTGTGCCTGAGACTTTTCTACATTTTGTGAAAGGAAATTTACTTTGCTGCTAGCTCAGTCCAATTTAGAAATTTAATGATGTGTGTGTGGCTTTGTCTTCGTCGTTGGGAAAATATTTATCCTAACTTTCTTAACTAATTTTGGGACTTGAAGTTCTCAAAACATGAATATGCATGGGGAACGCAATTTGAGTTCACAAGCCCCAATTTGAGATATTCTCAACACTGTGCTTTAATTTTGTTTGCATAGAACATTAAGCCTAATAAGATTTTATCGGAGCGGAAATTCTCGCTCTCTTGTACTTTCTCCCTCTTACCAAATATTTTTCCAGCTACGTTTTCATTTCCTATCCAAATCACGAACCAGGTTTATGCACATCGCAGAAAGCAAGTGCCCAGCCATATAAAAGCCCTAGGTGGTTGGTGGCTTTAGTATTAGAGCTCAAGTAATTGCTACGCTAAACCTGGTATTTATTACTCGTTTATATAGCTGTTGACTCTGTTACTAGCGTATCAGCTGCACTTATCAAAAAAATATATTTGCATGTGACGGTTCTCCCTCAATCTACATGAATAATTGCGCGATAATATACAACTTCTGTGTGGACACTGCATTCCAAATCCACTTTATTAGATGGAAAAATTTCAGGAAGCATTCCACTCTACTTCGTTAATATGCACGCATATTACCGATTTATGGGCGGAGTGAAGGATTTCCCCTTACCACTTTAATCTGAGGTTATGTGACGGGAACATGAAGAGAGAGAAAAAAAATCGGAAGTCCTCTAGAACTTTTTGCAGAGTACGTGTAGAAACGGACTGCCCATTAGCTTTGCAACAAGCTCAATAAATTTCAGACTTGTAGACTGCCTATATTACATGACTGTTAACTTTCTCTCGTGGAAACACTATTGCTCTTGTAAAAGCAACGTCTTGGAAAGTTGGCAGGTAGTAATAGTAGTAATAATACCTACATACACACACAGCAATTCGGGGTTAGTTACGTTCAATTTATAATTCACTGCTTACTAAAGAACATTCTTAATAAAAGCTCAGTTTTTTTCTGTAAGCAAGCACTAGTACTGTACTTGAAAAAAATTGCAGCATTTCCCTGTTTTTCCAAATCATGCAAAATATTAATAATTGAATGTCGAGTTTTGCCATGATTGTGATGATTACATTCATTCATCGTGGAAAATTGTGGTAAGAAAAAACTGCGTCAAATACCTCCTCCGAGAATATTTACAAAGGATGAAAAGAGATAATTAAATACCACGGTTGGGAGGAACCGTTTTATAAACTGATTGATAAAGTCAACACGCACAATGTGTATTATTTCTAATACGCTTTATGTAGGTAGGTACATGAAATATACCTAGTTGAAATAGTAAAATGCTGGATCGCAGAGAATAGTGAAAATAGTGAAAAGTTTCGCTTTTCATGGGGCTATTGTATTGTTTGTTAAGCAAATCTCACAACACAAGAAAAACAAAAAGTTTGCATTCAGCATAGGCACGACATGTGAGTGTTTCATTCGCGAGGAATTATTGTAGACCTGATTTTCAGTTTTCATAAAATTCAAAATGGTAAAGCTGATAAGAAGGAAACCGTTTAATAGCTGTGATGTGTAGGATGCTCTGCTTGGTGCAGCATGCATTACGTAATTTGCGACTTGATACACAGAATCTGTATTACAGATACAACGAAACGAATAACGAATGATTAAAATTCGCATAAAAATCGGATGACGCTGGCAGGAGAGTCAAAGACTGCGGTAATAATTATGTAAGCAGGTATATAGTATATAACGTAGTTGACAACTTGCTACAATAATGTCATTACACCTTGTTTTTCACATATATAAATATGCTTTCTGAGCGCATAAAAATGTTTACATAAAAGAGCAAGCCATTTAAATTACTAAATGTTACGATAATTCAAAGAGATAACAGTAACAGTACGCATAATAAAATTTACTTGTTTCTTTTGCAAGTTGTTTGAAGTAAAGCGATGTGACAGTAATAACCTGCATATCTGCAACGTAGCTTTGCTGAATGCATTTAGTATAATGATTTAAAAACAGAAGTTTTTGTACTAAAAGGTTTTTTACAATGTAGTGAAGGGAGTCCCTTCAAGGGACCCCTGATGGATGTACAACAATTTTTCTTGAAATGATTGTCATTTCTGCAAATTGACATCGTTTGTCGCAATACCATTCTCTGCATTGCATTAATGTATCGAAACAAGAGAAGCGGAAATGCTTCTCTCAATGCACACCTCTCAGTTTGACAAATGTGCATGCAACAAGGATATAATTAGCATTACTGCATAAAAGATAAATAATTTAGTGAATTTTTAAATTGCCATTTAAGGACTGTATATTTTGCTGCAGGCAATAAGGGATAGAAAGTGATTAATGTTAACCTACATAAATCTTGCCTAGATTTGTTTTTGTCATGTGTTTCGACAACCGATTTATGCATATTTCGCGCAAAATAAAGGCCTGAAATGCCTTGAAATAAAATCTGCTGAAAAAGAATGACCATTAATTTTGACTGATGGGCACACTCCTGTCAGTATTTCATTGGTGAAGAGCGTGGTGTTAAAAGTAGTTGTATGCAATGATATTCAATCACGCCCTTTTCATTTAGATTTATACGATTGTTATCAATAGTCATTATCATCACTATGCAAAACTCATTTATAATAAATGATGGAAAGGAAGACAGTGACGAATTAATTTGTATAATGTGGCTGTTTCATATAAAAAGTTTGCACTTCCATTCAGCAAGTGCCATTCGGTACGAATTGCTCAAGGTTTCTTTTAGTGACCTACCATACCAAAAAAATCACAGCCCACGCTGTAAAAACCAAATTCACCTAGTGAAGTGAGTGAGTTTTCTGAGCTGCTTGTGAATTCTGATCTGTATTACTGCACACACACGACCAAAATGGCTCGCTTCTACGGCAGGTCCTGTGATCTGAATCTTTACTGTAATATCGTTGTCCTTCATTACATAAAACAACTGACAGAAAAGTAGCTTTTATATTGTCATTGTTTACAGCCACTTCTATATAAATGTTTTGCACAGGCTGAAGAGGAAGACAGATAATTTTTGATTAACGACATTTTTATTTTGGAGTTTTCTCTTATAAATAAACATAAGACTAGCATTTATAAAAATTACTCAAGGTACGCTGCGAAAGGCGCATTATCAACATTTAAAGTATAGTAGACGCCATGCCATGCCCAAACTACAGCTTTTAATTATTTATTTTTGCATTTGTATGAAGAGCTGTATATCAAAGAATTACTGCACTAACCACCACCAGATACTCCATCTAAATGCACTTTATCTTGTTCGAGCCAACTTTTTTGGCTGACAATTAATATATTCTAAAATTTGCAGCTCTTGATTGCTTATTTACAGCTCATTTAACACTGCAAGCTCAAAGTAGGCAGTAATTTATCATACTTCATTTCCTTCAAAAAAATCATCTTAAACAAGTTTATTTACATGGTAAGAGCATGACCAGCAATTTGATTCATTTATAGAGGCAACAGATATTTTATTTATTAAGTATGTAGGTATTCCTGTTGGCCGATTCAATTATGGCAAGAGTCTAGTCATCTATCTCACTCCCTCGGTAAATAAATGGACGATATTAATTATTCAGGGTTAAGTAAATGAAATCAGTGGTTGGTCTTCTAGAAAGCCCCATAGGGATGACAATACAAGACTGAAGCCTTCTCTGCGTGAGGTAGACGGGTAAAAGAAATGCTCCTAAATACCGTGCAGAACATGATACAATAGCAGAATAATTAAGTAGACGTACATAACATATATATCGATTGCATGTGTTCTACCTCTACTGCTGTTCATTTGTGGACGTCAGTTGCCAGCTAAATCATGATATCATCACTGAAAACTTTCGTGGTAGGGATAATGATTCTCACTTTATAAATCTTGATTGGTATTTTTGAGAATTTTTCGGGAGTCTGTGTCTCTGAATAATAATTAAAATCAAGTTAACCTACCCACTCATTTTGCTTTTATTAATCTGTAGCAAAAAAAACTAGAAACGATGTACCGTATCATTTACTCTAATTAAAATGTATTCTTAAAATCATATTTTAAACTTTGAGGAGCATTCCAATTAAAATTTTCGCGTTTCATGGACGCTTATTTAACAAAGATTTCTGGAATGAATTACATTTTTTCCAGTGTATGGCACAAACAAATCAAAAGCTGTTAGGTATGAAACTTGTCTTCATCATAACTACATAATTTAAATACACTGACATACGGTCTTCCCCAAATAAGACTAAAGTGGACTGTCGCAGTGAAATTTCCGTGTCTTTCGAATGACTTAAAACAAAGAGTGCAGACAGACGTGAATACATGAGCTGCGGTAGGTACATACAGAATTTCCCTACAAGGTATTGCAACTGAGTAAAATGTACCATAGGAAATGAAATGCGAAACTTTGTGCTTTAGATAATATGTGTGTATCTTACGTATTAGGGGTAGGCACGTATAATTTACTCCTATCGTAACAGCTTGTCTGCAACAGTGTATTCCAAATATAAAGCATTTTTTGTATATTTTTTTACCTATACCTTAGCTGCCTATTTTGATCGTCCTAATAAATGTGTTTTTATATTGTTAATTACAACTACTATTAGCTATTTTGGAGAATCGCTAGGCTGAGAAATACAGATACTAGTTTTTATTGGTAAAATACAAGACATACTCTGAGCAACTCAACTTGTTTGATTTCTTTTGATCATAGTAATTAAGGACTAATGATCATTACAATTGCGGAATGGTGGCGTGTCAAGAAAAATTTCTCAATGTGAGCTGCCAGTCAGCCAACATTTTTTTTGCTTTGGAAGTACATAGTAGAGTAGCAAAAGGTGCCATCCTATAGGTAGAAATGGAAATGAATTGCTCTTTATCTTTCTGGATGATGTGAATAATTAACGTGTAATCAGTCCGCGCTTAATTACTTTTACTTGGCAATGCTATATTGTAAGTAATAGCTGCTTCATTATTGGCAAGGTGTGCTTTGAAAAAATAAATAAATTGTCTGCTGCCAGACTTTATAATGGAAGCGATCAGGTACACTCTAAAT
>JAHZND010005809.1:0-10494 GCA_027744115.1 Acrocyrtus sp. NNG-2020
ATGTTAATTTAGGTCACCTTGTTACTACCTAACACTAACTTTCATAAGTTTTCCTCTTTTTGTTTACATTACTACATGTTGATGAGCATCATCTACATCCATAGAATACAGAACAATAAATTATTTAGTGTCTGACAAATTATTATAATTGTGAGTATATTTTATTTCCTGTCATAACAGATCATGGAAAAAGGTACCTATAAAACTCCACTAGGAACAAGTCAGAATTCCTGAGTGATAACAAATGGCAGCCAACGCATATTTCTTGGAATTGAAAATCCAAACCCAAAGTAAATCCCTTTTCATAAAGCATTGCGGATTTTATATTTGCATTTGCTACTTACTTAGTCCCTAAAAGGTTATTGTTTGTTTTAATATTGCTACTGATTTTCCTCGTAAGCTTTGTTTTATTGTTTTCCCATTGAATATTAAATTAGCTGGAACATGTCAATGGCGTACGTGATGTAACTTATCCTTTCGAAATCCTTTCGAAATGAGATAAATTTACAGGTAGCTGCCAAAAAATGACATCAGTGACATAATTCCTTTTTTCGTAATTTTCACATTAAATAAATTGCCAGGTAACCTTCGATGTGAGCTTGACGCAACACCGGTAATCATATCGTCACATCCGATTCTTCTTACAGACAACATAATGGATTTAATCTACCTATTTCATAGTAGTTTGGGAAATGGTCGTGTGGCAGAAAGTGTTTTCAGTGAAATCATTCACATTGGAAAATAAGGTCATTCATTTGTGGACCTGCCTTTGTAAATATTACAGCATAGTATTACGCAAGTAACTTTTAGCACGCTGGATCAACAAAGTAATGTAACCTCTGTAAATATTTAAATTATTTTATATCTTCTGCTATCAGACTGACAAATTGACATACTCAAGCATTTGACTTCCGTTGATTTATTGTCAGATGACAAAGTGCATGATGGAATGAACAGTAATAAAATGTTGATAAGAATGAATGGATCAGAAGATGCAAAATTCACGTTCATATTTGAAAATATTTTATTTCATCGGGTTCAGGAAAGTATGCGCATAATATTACTGTAGGTCGTAAGTAGTCAAAAATAATTATTTTACTCTGTTTTATAAATTGACATAATTTAGAATTAATTGCTGATGTAGGTATTGACAAGGGATAATCCTTCCTTGATTACCTAGCTAACGACCAATTATGACATTTATTTCCTATAAACTGTCTCTTCTGTTTTGAGATTACGGACTCAGACAGGTACCGTTAGTTTGGATTCTCCGTTCATCAAATTTCCTGATTGAGGTCTGCACGCAAATGTAAGATCCCTCAGTTCCATGTGGTCATAGCTAAATACGGCGACGCCTTCCAGAACTGGATGCATTTTGAAAAGTTCTTCAAGTTCAGCTACGACGTCTCCATTTGCCACAACCACAAGTCTTTGCACCTTTCTCCTGCAACGTAGGCTGAGCTTGAGTTCATCTATACAAGTGGCTATTACAACGTGAAGAATTCCTGTATCGCCTTTTAGCTCATGAGCTAATTCAAAGTACTGCTGAAAATCGTGAACTCTGCAGGGATGATAATATGCTGCTATTTTCCGGCAAGTCACTGAAATATCTGGAGTTGATACAACCAGACCAGTATTATTCTCTGTTTTTGGTGTTTTTAGGAACTCTGGGAGATCCTGAGGCGGCTTAAGATATTTCTTCCTTGCCGGGCTAACTCCGTGACTGAAGGTGTTCCGAATTGCTTCTAAAAATCATAAAAAAATTTTAATTTAAAGGTAAATCGTTAAGATTGAAAAAGAGTTATTTTTAAATGTTGCTTTTACATACCCGAAATATCGGTCAGATCGCTTTTCTCGAGTGCTGTTATGAGACTCCCTAGATTCGCTTCATTTCCTTTTCTGTCGACCCATTCTTCCAAAACTTCAAAGAAGACATCGGTATGAGTGTAGTTTTCCAGCATCAGACGATGTTTTACAGACTTTGCATATTTTTTTGGTGCTTCTAAAGATAGCGCTACTTCAGCGAGCTTTTTTGACAACACTGGAAATTCAAGATTGAATTTCACTGCTGAGACGACATCCCAGATGGTGTAGTCTGTAAATAAATCAGCGTATTCAAATAATTATTAATGAGATAAACAAAACTGGCTACTGAATTTATTCTCAAAAAATTGAACTTGTCTCACCTTGCCCCACTATGATTGATTCGGCCATAGCTGTGTTTTTGTGAACAAAATTTAATAGCTGATATCATCGGATGAATATGGTAGTGCCAGCAAAGCTGCAGTCTAAACCGAAACGAAATCTGAAGTGATGTGACATGTGACCTTAGACCATGATTTATATATGTACGTGATTCCAAAGTCACTCCTTTTGTGTTGACTTTTTACATCACACCACCGGCTGCACATGTTTGCACCAGCACACAATGCAGCTATATAATAATCATCTGTTCACCGCCCATCATCAATCTAATTAATCCAGGACTTGCCAGCAACGCTAAGCACAGCGTCACTCAAATGTACGCATAAGCTCCATTATAAGATAAGCTTTGATGAAATTGCATACATTAGAAAACCATTTTACGTTTTCAATGAAGCTCTCAACCAGTGAGTACAAGTTAGTTATCCGTTAAAGGCCAATCAATCATTTATTTCATTTAAGAAGTTTACATCTAAACTGATGAACCTGTACGATTACTTTATTTAGATTTGATTTGATTTATCAAAATAGTCATTGATTATTGAGTAAATTTGTTTACAAGACTATCAAACTTGCAGTGAAGCTGCTCCCTCATGCTCTTATTCGTGTTCATCTTCTAAACAAAACTTTATTTAAAAAGGGAGGGAACTGTTTTCATAAGACCTGATTGGTCATAAATATTATAATAGTGTCAGCAAATCACTGAAGATCTAATCCTGAATAATAAATACCTAAACGATGAGATGAATTTATACTACCAGCAAATTGTATAAAGGTGAATGAAACTGACAAATCAAAAATATGATGTGATGAACAAATCGGGAAGAAGGATTAAAAGGACTATTCTTATTGTTTGCAGCATGTTGTTTAAATTATGAGCTGCACGCTTCATGGGGAATTTGTTGAGATAACGTCACTTGCGGTAGTTGTAATAATAAAATAAATATGTTCAAGCATATACATGTATAAACCAGGTAGATATATTAGTTTAAATACAAGTTTAGACAAGATACAAATTGCGTAATTTTCTGAACTCCCTTTTGAATTTTGGTCAAGTCATCCAATTTATAATATTTTAATTAGGTACAATAAAAATAGTCAGTTACGCAAGTATATTTATTTTACAACTTTTCATCTAATCTAGAATATTCCTCCCCTATTTCAAATACCTACTGTTGCATAACGCAAAAAATATTTTCATCTTTATACCGTAAATTTCACAAAGATAAATTTGATATTTTATAAAATGATCGAGAAATGTATACGTACTACGCTTACTTCAGCGAAAAACTCCAAGCAGGCCAGGATTACTCCAAAGAATAGTATAACAAACAGCACAGCAATGGCTCCTGTTAAAGGCGCACGAGCTTGTCCCATTGTCTCGCTGTTTCCTGAAGCATCTTTTACAGTATTTCCTATTGACTTCTTAATTGCAACATTTTCATAAAATTTAACCCACTGCCCCACTATTCCAGACTGTTTAATACCCTCCAAAGTAAAAATTAGCCTGGACTCTATTACACCTCTAAAATAAAACTGATACGACATTGGAAAATAAAACTCCTTGCCAATATGCGCCTTTTTATTTCTGAGGGCTTTTACGAATGATTTCGCTGCAGTTGCATTAAGAAGGAGCGCTTTTCTCCCACTGCTACAGAGGGAACGTTTTAATTGGTTGTACTCCAAAATTGCATATTTCTGTTGAATACTAGCTTTTTCAAGGTCAGAACCTCTGTGTCTGTACCACCCTGTCGCTGATTTCAAAGCACTGGCTGAGTAGTGCAAGCTACTGTAAGAGAAAATCATTTCATTAAGCTTCGTCTCCTTTTTACTAGCATAGGGGCCATAGCTTTCCCCATACCATAGGGGTATTGATCGCTGCCAAATGTCAGAAGCGAGAGATATTGCAGTTAACCCTGACTCTATGAATTCTTTTAGGTGTCCACTTTTATCTCTACTTGCAACTGCTAATCCCGTATCATTATAGTTAAAAATTTTATCGCCTATGAAAAGCATAGTGGGCATAGAGTAGACTTTAAAGTGATTCTCAATTAACTGTTGAAACGTTTCGTATAGAAGTGGCTTCTGTGGATTAACCATTGAAAACACGTTAGTGTTTTTATACCCATTAGTAATTACGACTCCCATCACAAGAAAAATTCCTAGTGTGACCCGAGTTGCACTTCGCCGAAGGTATTTTTCACTAGTGAAGGGGTTTCCTTGCTCTATAACGACCTTTGCGAGTGAAAGCAGTTGCGACAGCTTTTCATGCTTGTGAAGCGGGTCTAAATTGAAATGGATTCCAATGATGCCTAATATGACGCACACCCACACGGATGTATCATACGCAGATGTTAGTTCTGATAGTGAGATAAGTGAAGACTGTTTTCCCCTAAATTCGCATACAACAAATTGGATGACATTAGATGAATCCATTACTTCCAGTGGAACATGAAGCTGTGGGTTGGCGCTATAACTTTCAGCCATGTCGATTTCAGATGGTATGTTCAGAAATTGCTCCTGATACCTGTAGACGAGAGAGCCCAGCTTTCCACTTAAGCACCACGTGGTCCTATCTATTTCGTAAGTGAAATTGGGTAAAATAGATGTCCAAAACCTGGCAAGGAGAAAGTTTGCAATGTTGCTGTTGTAGTTAACACTGTTAATACTTTTAAACTGAAAATTGTCTTTGCAGTTAGAAACTCCATTAGAGCCGCCGAACAGCTTCCAAGAACTGAAATGAATCGTCTTGCCTGTTGAAAGACTATTAAATTTTTTATGAATCTCATTAGCAAACAAGAGCTTAACAGCGGTAAATTTGAGCATCGCTTCTCTCTCGTTGTTGATGACAAACTCCCAACTGATAATTTTGAAGTCAGTAATCTTCATTTGGAAATCATCACTCCAGATTGCTAGAAGATGCTGATCATTTTTTGGTTGAACTTTGTCACGGTATATGCCATGATGCCGGGGGAAATCTAGAACCCAGTTGAATATGTAGTTTTGTGTGTAATTTTTATTTAAACTGGCAATGTCAAAATTAGGAGATGCCAAAAGTACCCGAGTAACCACTACCTTACTCGGCATCACCTTCTTAAATTCCAGATATGTTCCAAAACTCAGTTTGTATCCCCACAACTGCGGGAAGAGTAGCTCTGAAACTTTCGACTGCAGACTATAAAAAGACTCCGACGATGTACTGGCAACTGATGCAAAAATTTCAGGCTTCATTGGAAATAACAGATCTACCTGAATCTCACAGTTCCAGGGACGAGAATTCAGTGTCGTCCAAAAAATGTCAAATTGGTGGTGGTTATCTTCAGACTTCTGACAGGATAGATGATTGTGCTTACGGACTGGGTACATTTCTTTCGTTAAGAAATTCCATTTATTTTTTCTCATGATACGCACCCACATTAATTGATTTTTCTGGGAATCCGTACAATTATCATGAATGATAGCTGCTATTAGCCGGCGAATGAGGACAGGTTGGCTTATCCCAAGTAGCGTAATTCCTACGAAATCCGTAAGCTCAAGTAAGCAATGCAATTCATCAGACGTCGCTATCTGCCTAATGTCAATATATCTCCCAGAATATACTTTCCAGATATTTAATTGTCTATTTGAGCACAAGTAAGCAATGCAATTCATCAGACGTCGCTATCTGCCTAATGTCAATATATCTCCCAGAATATACTTTCCAGATATTTAATTGTTTATTTGAGCTTGTTGGAAAAGGTAAATTCTCTCTTAAATGGATTATATTTTTGCATGTTATGTTAGTCACATTTATAATTAGCAAAGCAACTAACAACAGGTTAATAGTGTAATAGTAAAGCAATTCACCAGCATACATTTTGCACACCCAGTACACTTGCTACACTTTAATATAAAGAAATTTGTAGAAGGAAAGGTGAAGTAAGAACTACACGAATTGATTTTACTTCTATAAATTGTAATAATAAAATACCATGAAAATGTCAAGTCGCTATTACATTAAGTTTAAACTAAACAACATTTTATAAAGTTAGTCGGAAGAGGCTTTTCCTCTTATAAGCTTNTATTACATTAAGTTTAAACTAAACAACATTTTATAAAGTTAGTCGGAAGAGGCTTTTCCTCTTATAAGCTTGGGTAAGCACTTAAACTAACAGTTTTCATTCTTTCAAAAAATGACAATAATATTATATTGTATTGTATCAGTTTATTAACGTGTTTTATGATTTCCAAACCCAAACAAGAGTGACATATTCCATACCCTATACAAACATTCTATGGCAAGCTAAACTACAAAGCCAAATCATAATTAATGAATCAAAAATTTAAATTAAAAATTAAGAATTCATTGAATATCATAATACTGTAAAACGAATATAAGAAAGCATAAAAGAGTTAACATTATTTCCATTTTCTACTATTCCATAAAATGACCATGTTTCAGACAAAAGATTCTACAAATTATACAATTCCTTAAAAGCCAATAGCAAACACTTCACATTAAAAGAAACTAACATTTTCACTCCACTTCTTAAACTCTTTAGGTTACTTTAGGAAACTTACAGGTTAGCATTATTGAGGTCAAGTTAACTTTACAAGTCAAATAGATGAATTATAGCTGAAAACATAAGAAAATCCTAAAAGTAATTTGAATGAGCTTAGGTACCCAAAAATGAACAGAATTAGGCGACCAGACTTCGTTTGAATTTCAAACCCATCTCCAGTACTAACCATAACATAGATAGAATTAGCCCTGAGCCCAGAAAAATGAAAAGTATCGAATAATCCTGTCCCTTTGTGAGATACGATTTTATAGACTTCAGATCAGTACCGTTATTAGCTTTTGACGCCATATCAGTATCAATGTAAGTTCCAACTTTTGTACGTGCCCGAGCTTCCAATAGCCTTTTCCACTTTTCCTCTAGCCCTGAAACTTTAAACATTGCCAGTCTGGAGAGAAATGGCTGTGGTATGTTTCCTCCAATGTAAGCTTTAAATGACCGCTCCAGGTATGACCTTTTCCCCAAGTATACTCCAAGCTGTTTTTTCTCGTGTAAATATTCTTGCGCGAGACCGGATGGCACTAAAAGAGCAAACTTATTTCCCTTTCTACATTCATCCAAGTAATTGCCCAACGCTTCCTCGTATAGATATTTATAAGCATTTTTCACTTCGTTGCCACTTTCCCACCCCGGTTGTTCCAGATCTTCAAAATCAGGATTATCCCAGTTAGGACATTGGAGCTTGTACCACTTCACAAAATCCTGCAACAAATCCCGAGGTGATATCCACTTGGTGCTGTTGACAATCATCTGTGTATGTCGAAACTCGTCATTAGTTTGATAAAAATTAGATTTGAATCCCAGACGCGCTCCAATTTCACTATAAACGCTGAACAGTGCAACACTATTTTTTGAAATGGAAAGAGATTCAAATTGCTCATCTTTAAATTGATAAAGGGACTGAATGCTTTCACTCAGGATTTGAGTGCTTAAATATATATTTGTGGAAGTACTGGTGTAAACATCCACATTGTCTTCCATCAACTGTTCGAATGTTTCATAAAGCAGTGGACCTCGTGGATGGGCCATGTTATAAAGGTTTGCGTTTTTGTAACAGTTACTGAGAACAATTCCAATTAGAAGAAACAGTCCATGTAAAGACATTAAATGAATTTTCTCTGGTAAAGTAATTAAGTGGAAAGGGATTTCCTTGCTCAATAAGCACTTTTAAAAATGGGAGTAGTTCAAAGCCTTTACAAAAACGTGAAAACTCATTAAGACCAGCAAGAAGTAAAATTGTGAGAGCAGCAAATACCCAAAGTAGAAGGTCAAAGACGCTTATCAGATCTTCATAAGGGAGGGACGGTTGCTCATTCCTAATTCCACATACTACCATTTGGAGGGTGTCTATATTACTTGAAAACCAAAATGGATAGTCCAAGCTACGGTCAATTGCCTCAGAAAAAAGTATATACGATGTCAAAGGGATAAGGTGACGCATGCTGGTTGCTTCATTTTGACAATTTACGCACACTAAAGAGCTATCGTCACCTTCTAAAGCATAGCTGTAATTTTTCAGTATGGAAATCCAAAAGTGAACTAGAATGTGCTCTATAATGTCCTTTGTTTCCTTAAATTCCTCAAACATTGCTTGAATGGGATGCTGAATGTGTCTGGAGGAGAGGAAATTTGCGCAACTGAAAAAATGTTCGATTGAATATGATTCCTCAAAATGAATTTCCCATGGCCACACCCTCTCCCACGTTTTTGAAATCTCATTAAATATCTTACTTAATTCAATTCCAACAAACCTTGAAGACCCATCCCAAATTGGTACGAAGTATTCAATGGCCTTCACAGTTAAAGTAGATGTGGAGGCTTCCGATAGCTTCACCAGAAAAAATGCACAGAACATTGCATGTGGGCCCCTAGCTATGTCAATTTGTTCTTTGTGCATTTTCAGTACCCAACTTTTCACGAGGAGTATTCGCTTATCATGCGAAGTCAGGTTCTCCCATGAAGACTGCGGTACAATAAAATAATGCAAAGTAATAACTTCAGTGGGAAGAAAGTGCCGAAGCTGATAAACTTCCTTTTGATGTCTCCATTGGTAATTCCAAGTTGCAGGGTAGTTAAAAGGGAATTCCGAGCGTGATTTTTTCAGGTAAGCAAGATACTTTGGGAATGTTTTTGCAGCAGCTCTTCGTATATAGTAGGATGTTATCGACGGCGGGAAAATATCCAGGCGAATATTACAGCCCCATGGTCGGGAGTGGAAAACAAGCCAAAAGAAATTTAGATTTAAACTTTCTAGAGTGTATTGATTCCTGGCTTTAGAAATCCACGCTAGATGGTAGAGTTCCTTCGAGTTTTTGTTATGAAGAATGGCTGGTACTGGTTGGCGAACAATAACAGGTTTTTGTAAGGGTGTTAAGTGTACCCCTAGGAAATTGGTTATAATAGGAAGGCATGTCTCATCGTAACCGGAGTCCACTAGACTTTCAATACAGATAGGAGACTTCAAATTATTCCATAACGAAAATAGTTCTTTCAAAAACCTTCCCATATTTATTTTGTTTTCTAACGTTTCCGCTACAATCCGCTGACCGGTAGAAAAATTTAAATTGGAGAAATCCCTTGATTCTATAAGTGGTATTTGAAAATAAATTAAATACATTATCAGGGTAAATGTTAAAACCATCTGTGGACATGTGGAGACGATATTGTAAATTAAATTATATTTTTGAATGTTGGCCATTCCCGATTATAGTAAAAAGTAAGTTTCTCCAATCGCCAAATTTTTAATTCACTACCAACTACCGCTAAAGTAAACATCATACCGTGATGAGAAAAGTATGAATCGAATACGTTTTTAGTAAAAGCAATAAAATTTGTAATGCATTTATAACTTGACATCGAGTTCTTTCACGGAAGTTCTCAAGTGTTTTTACTGTCATTGTAACATCTTGCGCAGTGAAATAATTTCAAAGTAAGTGGCATTATTTTTCACACATGGACATTCACATTTATTTGCCTATGCATAAGTACATGGATAATTAATCATTTATGTGGAAAAGTCATTCTAAGTATTGAGTTTACTATAAAACTCATTAACATTTTCCGTAAAATAGTCAGGTACGTATTGAGCTTCTTGTGTAGAAACAGCTTGCTCCCACGTGTGCAACTGAGTCAAACTGGTGAATCCCGATAGCGTCAAAAGTGTCCATAATCCGCAATTTCTTCCAAAGAGGATATCAGTATTTCCTCTGAGAGTAAATACGGTAAAAGGTTAAATAAGTCAAGGTACCGTATACACCGGTTTACTTCTAGACTACTATATAATCAGCACCAGTACCTGTCTCCAATCATAAGGGCGCGCTTTGGATCCAAATCATACTGCTTTTGAATAAGTCTGAATGCAAATGGGTCTGGTTTTGCAATTACAGTTGGGTTCCTAGCCACACAGGATTGGACTGCAGCTATCATTGCTGCGCCACCTGTAAATAATATTCAAAAAAATATTTAAAGGATATTTTATTCAAAATATAATCCATTCCTTTTCTAATTTTTTGGAACCTGGAACAACTAGCTGTCGCCCTGATGTGTCTGCTAAAAGCTCATCTAAGTCGGTAATTACGAACACGCACTCCTCTCCGGAAGGGCCTCTTCTATTCAGGTAAGTGGCCGCTTTTAGAGCCTTTACGTAACTGAAGTGGTGATCGAAAGCGACCACAACTGCACCCACATCTGAATCAAGTTCAACATTATTGATTTCTTCAGCTGTCCATATTTC
>JAHZND010005810.1:0-17779 GCA_027744115.1 Acrocyrtus sp. NNG-2020
GCACTTTTTACATGTGTAGCCGCGGAAATAGTAAGAGTGTGTCTCCTTATTAAAAAATTCCTGAATGAGCAACTTCCCATAATAGTTAGTACTACATCAGTGATATATTTTACTGTCAATTTCATCTCTACGCTCAATTTTTATTTTTTGCCAATTACAATTTACTCCTTTACCGAGTGCTTTTTTTCCTGTCATCCTTTTCTCCCTCTTACTCATTCCGGTGTTCCAGCAATCAGCTCAAGTTGACAAAACTAATGTTCTGTTTGTGACATGAAACTGAGGTCACTGTCATCATACTGATGTTCCGTTGCTTCTTCTCAATTCTCCTTACAATAATAATATTATAGGTTGGGTAAACCTAATGTTTAAGCTAAAGAGCGGTGTCTAGGGACAAAATCATTTTTTACTTTGACGATCAAAAAATTATTACACTCGTTTTGAATGAGGTGTAAAGCAATCTTTTAGGGTTTTTCTTTTAACTACACACGAAAAAATAAAAATAGTAGTGGAGGGTGAAAAATAAATTCCTTTGGATAATAACTAAAGGCAAAAGGAGTCACTACAAATTTCCTGGCACTTAGTCAAAGGTGCTGCGAACTTTGGTGAGACAATTAATCATTACTTTACTCATTGCGTGGAACATACAAGTGTAGGTACGTAGCAAGCCCCCTTTTTATACTCTTCCGAAAAATATCTTTGCCGAAGCCCTTACAACAGCACATGTGTTTGTTACGTCCTCTAACAAATTTCATGAAGCGTGCCATTTATTCGGAGAAGTGGTGTGCTGAGGTCACAGTCATAACAGCAACCTAGAAAAGTCTCTTTTCCTTTTATCTTTAGCAAACCGGCTGGGGCTAAATTAGCAGATACTGTAAGGACCGACCCATTTACGGGCTACACCTCCCAACAAATTTTACATTTAGTACATCTGGTCTGGTGTTGTTCAGAGGAAACTAAAAGGTGTTTTTCTCCTATTCCTTTTGTTGGGAGTGAATAAACTTGTGTTTAAGCAAGTGCATAAAAGAGCCAAAAAGATTTTTCATACCCGCTCAATTTGAGAGTCACATGGCTATGGATGTAGACGAAGTATTTCTGGAAAATGTACTACTTAGCTAAATGTGACAACCAGAAGACTACATAGAACAGGAGTACACGTATACTGGAGAAAACTGGAAGAGAAATAATAGATAGTGCTTACTAAACAGTCTGCTGTTGTTGCCTGAACTAATGTACTTAGCAAAAACTAAGAAGCTTTTGTCTTTGTCTCGCACTCACTTCTATCCGTATCTCTACCCAGTTCACTTGCTAATAGGATGATGATGACAAAGACAAAAGGTCATCACTAGGAAAATCCTCTCTTTTCTGGTTTACTCTTCTCATGCCATTCTTTCCCAGGGATAAATATCATTTCTACAGGAAACGTCTAGTCAAACACCCGACTGAACTGATACAGACATTTGTCTCGTAAACCAGACGATAGCTTTCATTTTCTAGTGGACTGTAAAAAAAATATCAAAAGCGTGGAGGATTCCTCATCGACAAAAAATTAAAGGGACGACGATCACAGAATCACACTCCATTTTATTTCGTCTCCTCCATTTTTTCTAGCAATTTCCTCCATGGCGAGTTTCTGCAGAAAGTGCACTAAGCTTCTCTGCAGGACCCCAAAGTTTTACTTTTCTCCCACGGTCAACTAATCCTCCATTTTTTCTAGCAATTTCCTCCATGGCGAGTTTCTGCAGAAAGTGCACTAAGCTTCTCTGCAGGACCCCAAAGTTTTACTTTTCTCCCACGGTCAACTGAATTCCCGGAGAAAAAAAGAGATTCTGGTGTGGCTGTGGCTGCAGCTGGTTCCATTTTTTTTAACTGTATGGCAGCGCCCCTTTCTAAGACACTGCTTTTTGTGTACTGCTACAAAAAAGCCACGACTTTTTTTTAGGAGCAAGCTCCTACACGATAAAGGCTTCATTAAGCTAAGTTAAGTTGTCCGGTTTAATCTCATCATGATAAATTTTCAGACTAAATAGCCTTATTTATCTTGTAGAAAGAAGGGAAAAAAAGTGGAGAGAGTTTTTAAGCCTCCGCACCAAAATCCAGCTACTGCAGTGCCGTCATCAGCATTTTCCCTTGCCACCGGAGAAGCAGAGGCTGTGTTTGTAGTGAGAGCTCCCAATTAAATTAATCCACCCATAAAAGCGCATATCACCCTGCTGCGCTCTGCCTTCCTCTAAATGCACAATATTACTCCATTCCAAGAGATAAATACTCCGCATTTATAGCCCGGACTAAAAGGCTAAATAGAATCACAGAGAGATATTTATTTTAGGCAGCATATCCCAGATAAAAAAATATATTCCGTCCGAAGTGCATTCTACATAAAAAGATCTGCTCTTCCAGATAAAAAAGAAAAAGAGTCCATGACTAAAACAAAAAAATACCACTTAATGCATCTTTCCACAATTCCAGATGATACCTATGATGATGATGACGATGGCTGGAAAAAATAGTTGGTAAGTGTTTGCATATTCCTCCGCTCCTCCATAAACTCATTAGATAGCGGAGATTCCTCAGTGTGACTTTCTTTCATTAGCGTAACGTTAAAATTGCTGGCTTGCTTTTTTTATGAAAATAAAATTTAGAGAAGAATGCGAATGCTCTTTATTACGCACTTTGTGTTTTTTCTTCCTCCAGCGTCATAACTGCCGATGTACTAGCACAGGAAGCTGGGAATGGCGATGAGATAGCCAAAAATGAACCTGTTATCAATGCGGCTCTTGTTTTTGTTTTGTACAAGGGGAAAAAAACTTTTTTTGGACGAGGGTAAGAAGTAAAAGAACGGTACACTTTCAAAATAATAATCTCTAATGGGTTGGTTACTGCGCCTTAATGGCAGAGGCTCATTTTAGTGATTCATTTTCTGAGAGCAGATTTAACAACATTAGCTATATTACATTAGGCTGGGCAGGAAAAAAACAGTTTTTTTTCGCAGAGCTTCTGCTTCTGGTATTCCTTCCCCTACTCCACTTCTTATAAACTTGGGGGTGACGGTGACGACGAGGACGTCTTACCGCACATCACCACTGACAAAACAACGGAACGCTCGCTATATCGACACATTTAGTGCCGTTGTCGTTACACTCCTTCCCCTGCAGTTTGAAAGTGTCAGCAAGAAAAAGGAACATTTTGGGATTTAGGAAGTGAAAGGGGATCTCACTTTCTGAAAGTTAGATTTCAGCAAAAGAAATTTTTTTCCATAAAGGTTTGGTCTGGTCCTGGCCCTACTCTGCATACAGCCTTTAATGGGATGCATAGAGCCATGTCAGTGTTGTATGTGGGATATATATTTCCCCGAAAAATGATCAAACCACAAAATTGCCACCACTTATTCCCTACCCTTTTGCTAGAATTTTTGGGACCACTTGATCTGATATGAACAACGTGTAGGATGACAACGAGGAAAAGTAAATACTACTTATTTGAATTGGATTAGAGTTGACTATATCTTTAAAAATTGGCTTGTGTCTCTCTGTACTATTCCTGTGCACACCCTTTTCCTTCACTGAGGATTTCTCTATTGAAGTTGACAGAAGAGCTACAGCCCTAAACGAGCCGATATTTTTTTTATCCCATCCAAAAAAAAATCTTGCAATAGTAAACAGCGCTGAGTGAAAGTAAACCGAAAATTGTATTTTTATCTGCGGATCAGCATCCTTTCCATCCAACAGAACAGAGCCCAATGTCAACCCATTTCATCTCTTTTTTTCAACTTCAATTATCAATCATCCCAAAAAAAATATATTTGTGAAATGTTGTTTGTTCGGCAATAATTCGGAGAGGGAAAATGCAACATATCCCCAACTTGTCTAATTTGATGTATGCGAGACACGCCTAAATGATGTACATCTCTTTTCCAATGATTAATTTAGATCAATCAGGTTACAAATTTCTACGTATTCTGCATTCTGCACAGCCATAAAAATCTAGTGCAAGCAGTATTCAATTAACTTAAATGCAAAAACATATATTTCCTTACCTTCAAATCAACCCGTTTTTCTTCCACTATCAAATCCCACTCATTTTCACGTTTGATTTTAAATGTTGCTTTTGTGATTTTTCTGTACAAAAATATTTATCAGATTTTCACGCGATAAAGTGTCACGAATTTTCTGTATTTGCGATTCAACGCTTTTACTAACAGTAACAGCGCCAATAAATTTCACGCAAAAGCATTTAGTCAGTCAGTGTGAATGACGAGAGTTGACAAAACTCGCATAAGTACGACACAGTAATTATCAATTATTGTTTTTGTTTTGTAAAAGCAGTAACATTTACAACAGTACACATTTACATTTATGGCACAGCAATATTTACAAGATTTCAAGTGCGACAATTGTACAGCTAATTCTTACACTCATTCACTTTGTTATAAATACTTCCTTTGTCTATGTCACTTGACTGACTTGACAAAAAGAGTTTTTCTCAAGATGCCCACATGCGAGAGGGTAAGAAGAATGAATAGAGTTGACTTGACTTTTCCACAAAAGCATTCACCGCTCTTATACGCCTTGCGGCCGCTATGCTCTCTCTCACCCCGTCAGACACTGACTGCTGGAGTTGGTCGTAGAGCAATCCACTTTTAGTTGCTTCCCAAAATCCAACACTCAGCTTGCCTGAAGATTTCCCAGAAGCTGTGGAGGCAGTAGGTAGAGAAGAGAGCAAAGCAAAATATGTTTTCGTTAAATGAAGGCATACGGTTCCCACTCTGTGATTAGAGCACGTTCAGTTTCAATGCATTCTTGGTAGAATAGTAAAATAGACGTGCCAATTGTCACATGAAAGCATATACGAAATGAATATTCGCCCAACTAATTTTTCTAATTCTATTTAGGTAGTTCATTATCCAACCGATGGAGGTGGGTTTTTTCGGTGAAATTGAAAATGATTTTTTTGCTCGGTAGAGCGTGATTGATTTGTCGCGAAAAAATTGGAGTGGCCAAAGCAAAACCAACAATAAATTAGAAAGGGTCTGTGTTAAGTGCGCTCAAATTATATGAATAAAAATACATCACGCACCCGCCTATTTCATGCATACCAGCACATATGTTAATTCATTTTCTGGCTGTGTGCTTTCCTATAAAGCTGAGAGAGCATTCTGCATTCCAAAACTTTTTTATAGAACTTCGCCATCCCCTGTTTTTACGAAGGCGGTAGATGGTAAAAGGAGCAGGGGAAAAGTCATAAAACACTTCTGGTTTTTGCACTGGCTGCATGCTAATGAGTAAAAGCGAGATTATTAAGTAGAGCTGCACACTACAATACATCCTAGAAAGCTCCATTTGAGTAGGCTGGAAAAAAGGAGCTCACTTTCTTCAAACCAATTTCCCTTTTACGTGAAAGCCTCAGTTTTCACTCGTCGACATAAGCTAATGGTTTCGCTGTTTGTGCGTGTGCGGTTTAAAGTCATTATTCCAAATTCCTTGAGTTAGCGTTGGCAAACCAGAGGAATTCATCATTTTACTTTTTGCCTCTCACACAGCACTCCCTGAAAATTACAAACATGACGAAGGACTTTCAATTTGCTTTTTCTCGGCGTGCGTTTGTCTCCTTTCCCGTTTTTCCCTTTATCTCCCTATCAGTAATATTATTATATTTGCTCCACTTTTATATAAAACTTGTTTTTGAATGTATTTTAACGAAAGAAGAATTTTCTTCAGAAAACCGCGCAAACCACCTCCAACCACATCCTACCACCCTTGGCTTTCCAGATTATTATATGCTCCTTGAAACATTTTTCTTAACCAACCACACTCTTAACCATACTCTTAGCTAAAAGAGGTACAAAACCATGAGGAAAAAATTTCACGGAATCTTTCCCCGGATTTAATAATTTCAAAGTATCCATTTCCATTTACTTTTTGGGAAGGCGTTACATTTTCCCTAATCCTTTAAAATAATTTCACTGTACATTAGATAATGGCGCAAATACCTGCGACGTAATGTGTCGTGGTTCAGCAGAGGGTAAAACATTTACTTTCCCAAATTTAGTTCAGTCCTAATAAATTCTCAGGCGGAGCGTTTTTCCCCGCTGTGGCAGATCTATTTATGTAGGTGCAGAGAAAAATGACTTGTGTTTGTTTTACTTAAGACCTTCAAACAGAGAAAATTTTGCCGGCACATATTTATTCATTTTTAAAGGAGCTGTGTCACTTCAGCCATCCTCATTTCATGGTTGCATGCAGCGTACAAAACGCGATAGTGTACAATATGACAGTTTCAAATTACCTGAATGAAAATCAGACTAAGCAGGGTACAAAAGTCCCACGTCACAGGAGCGGAGACGACGAGACATTGAGCACAAAAACAAAAACCAAAATAAGTTTTCCTACATTTTCCGTGAAGTAACAGAGACCGGAACAAGATAAGCTTTTTCTTCTACTTTGGTAAATATTTCAGAAAATAATTCATTCCCATCCTTTTTTCCTCCTGTTTCTCTTGAGGGAGTAAGGAAACGGGACTTCTTCTCGGACAAGAGTGTTTCCTTGTTAAGACTTTACCATCTTGTTTGGAACTGTGCAAATTTTTCTCTGTTGACTGTTATCTTAAAATGAATCTTATCCTTGCTTTCTATCATTTTGTGCACGGAAAAGAGGGAGCGCTCCTTTTCATGCTCCACAGAAACAGAGCCTATTTAGACTGGAGCAGTCAGCAGTCCTAAAAAATTTATTTATTAGGAAGGACCATACAACAACAACATCGAGCTCATGTGTAAAGATGGAAAGAGTGTACCCGGTTATGGATGGCTGTTGAAGGGTACATGAAGCTTGTTTTCAGTTTGGCCTATCCTCATGTTTGCATTTACATCTACATCAAATTTATTTCGCTTTTCGTCTAAGCACATTTATAAGGAGCCGAGTATAAAGTGGCAGTGAGGAAAATGCGCGTACTTTTTTTTTATAAAGTGCTGGAATTTTCCCAGTATAATATATTTCGCACAAGGAAAATCCCTGTTTCTGGCAGGAGCGGTGATGATGAAGGTGGTGGTAGTGCGTGGAAAATTTACTTCCATTTTCATGCCATGAATATAACAGCCAGTAACGGTGGGATGTGGGACTTTGTGAGTGAAGATCGTTTCACTCTACTTAATTTTTACAAATATATACCCAAGTACTCACCGTTTTAAAAACTTCTTTTTACGGTCTTACTTTGCGACGAGGTGGAATGTGGAGAAAGGTAGGTAAGTATTTATTACTATTTTTTGGCAAGCATGGCGAGTTGAAACGAGGCGAAAAAATATATATTTTTTAAATTAGCTAGGTTTATTAAACTTTATAAAGTTATTACAAGCCGTATCATTTTCAGCAGGAGAGAGCGTGTAATAGCTTACTTTAAAGGAGAGATTACACTTTTTTACAGTTATGTGCCTCGGCCATTTTTCCTGTCGCTTTTCTTACTCCGTCTACTTTGTCAACTTGGCACGAGCTTGTAAAACTCTCCTGTTCTCTGTGTTCTTCAGCTTCAGCTAAAATCAGTTTTTGAAGAACATGCAAACGTTCAATAATGCCAAATGAATGCGAAAAAACATGCAAATGACGTGTACGCCAGAAAAAAGATTGGACCACCACCAGTTTCATCAACCTTGGGCAATCAGCCTGGAAAAAACGTATAGAAATTTATGCCAGGTAATTTTTGCATTTTAAATTGCTAGAAACCGTGCAGAGGAACTTGAGACAGAGAGCAATCAGAGCAAGTACGGCAAAAAAATTTATTTTTTTTTTCTGGAAAGAGTATTGTTAGATTACAATTTTTGTGTCTTGAAAGGTCTCGAGCACAACAAAGCTTGGCCATGTCATCCCTTCGTCGCTGTATTGGATTTTCCGTGCATTTCACTCTAATCCTTTTGTTGCAGTCTTGCACACGCTCCTAAAAAGATGCGAGATTTTCTTTTAAAGTAGTTTTTTCTTCGCTGGTCGAGTTGAATGCTCTCCGCATATAAAGTGAAAGTGATCATTCTGGTTGACTGGGTGAAAAGGGTATTTTCTCTTTTCTTGAAGAAGGTCCTTCATTCATAATGCACTGAAATAGTTTCACTTCAAGCAACAAGGCCTCTTTTTCTCCTCTTCTCTTTAAGAGCACATCTCAAAATAAGAAAAGATTGATGTAAAAGAACACCAATGCTTGAGTGACAGCTCCTCCAATAAATGTTTGAAGCGGCCAAAGACCCAACCCAACTCCTTTGAATGAAAGATGATGGTAATGTACTTTTCCTCAGAGAGTGTTCTTTTTTTGCATCGTGTAAACAAGTTGAAAATGAAGTTCTGGAAAAACTTCCGCTCGAGACTTTTCACCTTCATTTCGAAATCACTACTGCAGAGTTAGAGGCAATTCGGACAAAAGTTTTAGAACGCATTTCGCCTTATTGAAACTATTTGCTAGTGGAGTGGAGACTATGGAGACTTTTCTCCAGCGTACTACTACTCCTACTTCATACGCCCAACTTTAACATCTAAACTGAAGCTAACTAGCCAAAATTACGACACTCTCTGGATGGACGGAAGTTCAATTCAAAACCCGGAAGAGAACACGGATATATCCTGGAGGAACGTGATTTTCTCAGTCCAGCCGATAACTTTTTTTGTGATACTTGCTACAACATGTTACCTCTCTAGTTTACTCCCACATTGTCGTATTTTCAGAGAAGAAACACAGAAAAAAATAGAAAATGAAGTTCAAAGTCAAGTTTTTTTCCTTTTGTGCCTTTC
This sequence comes from Acrocyrtus sp. NNG-2020, assembly GCA_027744115.1. Classification (NCBI taxonomy): domain Eukaryota; kingdom Metazoa; phylum Arthropoda; class Collembola; order Entomobryomorpha; family Entomobryidae; genus Acrocyrtus; species Acrocyrtus sp. NNG-2020. The sequence goes on from JAHZND010005810.1 coordinate 8,760, forward strand.
TGAAAAGTACATTTTTTCTATAAGACTTTTGCATTTCGAGGATAGAGTAAACTAGGTAAGTCAGTCTCTGAAATATATATATTTTTTCAAGGGCAGAAGAAAAGTGCATCTTCCTCTGCGGTGTGCAGTCTAGTCAGGAAATGTATGGAGGAATGAGGATTGTGACTGTAGCATCTAAAAATTGCATCGTCACTAGCACCCGCCTCGGGAGAAAGTTATCCTAGTGCATCTTTGAAAACTCTCCCCCACATCTTCCCAACTTTCACTTATCATGCTCGACCCGTTCCTTCGTACTTATTTTTTTTTCTTTCTTGAAGAAAACTTCACAGGGATATAGATATACGTTTTCTTGCTTAAGATACTGATGAAGCCACTGCACTGTTGTGCTATGCGGCCATGTATAAGAAAGTGGAAGTAAAAAAAGGAGATATAAAAGTGCATTTTTTCTCTCTTCCTTCCATTATCTTTCTGAACATCCTTTCTCTTATTGCATCTCTCTGCGTGGTGCCTTGCCTTCCCAGTTGATTTTCTTTACGCGGAGAAAAAAAGTGCAGCTTTCTGAAAACATCTTCGTCATACAAAGTAGTTTAGTGGAGGTGGATGAAGCAAGTTCAGGGTAAGAAAAAATTTATCAAAGCTGGCCGTGCGTTTACAAGAGAAGATCTGAAAAATAGTAGAGACAGGCAGAACAAAAAACAGTCCTCCTACAAGCAGCATCAACACTCCAATATATCCCTTTCTGGATTGAGTTGAATGATAAATGTAGTGCAGAATTTAAGCGGAAATTCTTGTGCACTTGCAGTACGTGCACAAATGTAAATTGGATCTGGATCTGTATTCAGATCTACAATAGCCAAAATTCCTGTTTAAAAATTCCGTTTCAAAAATGCAAAATTTGCAGAGAATTAAAATCGACCATTTATTTTTTGATTTCTTGTAGCCAATTTCATACAAGCGAGTAACTATTTATCTTTTGTATTTTTATAAGTGTCAAATTTTCCTTTATTCCCAGACCTAACTTTAAAATGTGCCAAATGGCACTGGATATCACTCGCTTTTCTTAAGAAACCAAACAGCGAACAGTATTCACAGAAGGAACGGGTAGGAGTCAAAATAGCTGCAGAAGAGAAATTCATATAAGATGATGACAGTGACGATGATACACTGCTGCAGCATATTCGAATTACCTCTGCATCTTTTCTAACTGTAAGTTGGTGCAGTTGTTGTCGCCGTTTAGTCGTGGACGTTATGCCGCAAACATAAATATTCAAATCACGTTTCCTCCTTGAAGGCAATAGAAGAGGATAACCTATCGATTCGGAGTAGAGGTGAGCCGGGTATAATATGCATACTGTTCTGGAACCAAAGTATAGGGGGAAAATTCTCAACTTTATTTTATCCGTTTACATCTAAAACGAAATAGTATTACGGCAAGAACAAAAACGGATTTTTGCAAGCTGCCATAATGCCATTCACATACTCCCATCTGTAAACCTTTTTTTGCAATGATCCATTTACAACTGAGATAGATTCCCCGCTCATCTTTAGCACTCATGCTTATCATCATATTGATCTTTTTTTCTTGCTGAGAACATGAAGAATGATCATACTTCTAGTCTCTAATCATTACCACCATTCCACACCAAATCGAGCCTTTCCAAAGTATAACTCCCACACAATGGAAACTTTCCTTTGCTGTGCATGCAACGTAATATTTCCTGGGAGCGGGGAAGTGGTAAAAACTGCACTAAATCAACTCTTTCTTCTTCCCTCTAATACTAAAGTAGTATTTTTTTTCTTGAGACATTGTCGCTCACCGTACCCTTTTTTCTCTCTACCCCTTCACCGAAGGAAAAAAAAAGTTTATGTTCGTTACGAAGAAAATAACCTCCTCCTAGCAGGAGAAAGAGCGATGATGATAAAGTACCAAAACACAAAAAGGAGCAAACGGAACATCTTGTTTTCTCCTTAGAAGAAAAAAACTCTTTCTCTTCCCCGAAAATTTTTCTCTTTTTTTTAGCTTGCGCTGGCAAAAAAAATTCTGGAGCTGTATACAAAGTCATAAGGAATTATGTTCCCAGGAGCTTTTTTCTACGGTTATTGTTCTTTTCCTGGTAGAATAGCGGGGTTTTTGTCATGTATGCCTAAAATATCTTTTTTTGCTCATGTGTACGCTCACGTATGCAACTGCAGTTAATAAAGTAATAATGAATCTGCGGAGAAAGGAAAATTATCGTGCACGCACTCCAACCATTACTGTTTACCTCCACATCATCAATTCAGCCTCCTTCGAAGAATATTGAGCAGGGACATACAAAAAAGCTGTGAAGAAGAATCCTTTCCCTCCTCACTACAAAAAATAGTTGGCAGCTATCGACAAGAGACTTGTCGATAATGATTATCGCCATCATGATCAACATCCCCGGGACTGGTGGTGATGGGATGCATCCATTGTACTTTTTTTAGCTGGTACACTGTTACTGAATGATGATGATTGCGCCAACGCCGACGATGGATGGGAAGTGCAGTGATGATGAAGATAATCAGCGCTCTATATGGCCATCATAATCATCCGTCTCATTTCCAGTAATTTTTCTTCATATGAAAGTCTATACTTATATACGAATAAAGGTTTTCATCAGAAAAATGTAATTCTTTCACAGAGAAACACCAGGAACAAGACATGGTCATAGCCACTGCCACTACTGCTCACATTTTCCGTCTGTATTTTTTTTGGAGAAGTGGAGTGTGCACTAAAAACGGAGGGGAAACGGGAAACTCCTCTGGTGTTCGTCTTGGCTTTTTTTCTTCTTTTCCCCTTTTTTCCATTTAAGGTTTATTAGCAGGGTTATTACTGGGAGAAGGATAATAGTGTGAGTGTGGTGCATGCACTCATAATATTCTTGTGTGTATTTAAGAACATGCTTGTTGATTAGTTACGAAATGGGACAAATCTCCTGCGGACAATTTTTTTTCGTACTTTAGGGTACGGCTAATAAGTGAGGAGTGTGCAGTCAATGTCATATAAATTTCTGGATGAAAAAAAATTGATGTACGCTCCCAATCCCTATCGTACTTCCTCCAAGAAAAAAAATATATAGATATATTGATGGAGTGCGATGAACAAAGTGCATATAAAAAGGGCAATTTAATGAACAAACAAGTTAAAGTCGGCACACTAGCATTTTACCACCTCCCTGTCGGAATTTTTTTCCCTGTTTGGTCGTTTTTTCCACTTTTCCTTCCTGGGTGTTTATGATATGGTTTGATGGAAGATGGGATATCTCCAAAAAATCAAGACATCACATCATACACCAACCAAAAAACTAGCACCCCATTGCCAATCATATGCACTGCTCCCATTTACAGTTATTCCACCTCACTCACCCTCCTCCTTCTCATCATCATCATAATTTTCTTTCACGTACTGGGAGACTAGCAATCAAGGGATGTGTGTGTGTTGATGATGACAACCCAATGATTATATTTTTTCGACTAGCACTTTACTTGTCAGATGAAAAATACAATTTACAATGGGTATACAACCCCCTTCATTGAATGCAAGTAATTGTGATTGCGATGCCAAAATAACCGGAGCGCATTTTTACACAGCGTGACTGACTCTCTGACTGGAGAAAAGTGATAGGATTTTTGGAGATGCTCTTTTCTTCTCCTTTTACCATTTATCTATAGTTAGGTTGTAGGTATGTGGAAGAATGCATGGGTGAAATTGAAAAAAAATGTATATTTTTGTGAAATGGAGAGAGCTGCTCTTTGAGTGAGTGCCATTTATAATCAATAAACATGTACAGTGCAGATAACTTGCAAAGAGTTTAGGAAAAAGAGTTCTTTCATGCAGAAAATCAGTTGTTGATTTTTATGACGCTGCTGCAGTAAAATAAGAGCGTTTTTAGGACTCAAGGCGGGACATTAAATGCACGCTTTTAATTTAGCAGAGTACATTTTTTATAGCAAGTTGCAACTCCGATAAGTGCTGATTACTATTGACAAACGTTGACACTCGGCCAAGAACAAGCGGCACTTTAACTTTTCTAGCGCCTGGGTCTGGGGAGCGGCGACAGAAACATTTTTTTTTTGGGAAAATTGGAGCTAGTAGTCGGTACTGCCGCTGCCGACAGCAGAAAAACTTTTTAATAACTTCTTCCTCTTGATAAAAAAATAGCAGACTGGTTCGGTAAGAAAAACTTTTTAATAACTTCTTCCTCTTGATAGAAAAAAATAGCAGACTGGTTCGGTGTATGTATATCAGCGTTATAGTTGCCTCTATGACTATAGCTGCTCTTATATTGTACTGTCACCATTCACCAAAGCGGAGATTGGATTTTTTTGTAACTTCACTTATTAAGTAACGTGTCAACTGATCGCATTTTACTAGCAAAAAAACTTTCTTTGAAGATTCCGCGATCTAAAAGTAATCAAGAAAAGAGTTCATTGTGTCTTCTGCAGAAGGGAGAAACTTTCAGCCGTGAATTATTTTGCCATTTAATATTATTGGTGAGGAGATAAAAATGCTCTGGAAAATTGCGCGTTTGGTCTTCAAGGGCCTAGAAAAAGTTTAATCAAATTGGAAAGTGGAAGCAGGCATGAGATACAGGAACGTGGTGAGCATGAACTTCCGTGTCGATATTGGCCCTTATGCAAGAGTATTTGCTCATACCCCTATCATGATGCGTAGCCGGCTAGATGCTGGACAGCCACGTGGGAGAATTAAGTAGGCGACTACAGCTGAATACAAATGGACAGCTACTTTCCTCTAATCTTTGACTTCCCTTCCTGTTTAGACCTCTACTCCACCCTGAAGAAAAATGTTTTCAGTGGAAAAGACAATCACGACCTTATAAAAACTTGCTCTATTTTCTACTAGCTCAGTTGATTAGCTCCCCCTTATAATTGCACTGGTATGGAAGCATATTGGCCACATGCCAGAATATTTTTTTTTTCTGTCAGGGCGAAATCACTAAATCACTGGAAATAAATTATACTGTGAAGGAATTTCCTTTTATACACGGAATTATACGGATTGCAGATTACCTGGCTTATAACATTACCGCAATTCGGGGTAGGCAGGCAGTAAGCGTAAGCTTTATTATTGTAATTTAATTGACAGACCGAAAATTCAGCAGAAATTTGGAAATGAAAATAATGCTGCTTATGTATTCTCCAAAATCTTTTTTTTTCTTTGCTTTGCATGACGAATTTCATTAAGAGAATAAAAATGAGCTGTGTAGGTTTTTTAAGTTATTATCTACTGATCGAAAAGATTACCTGGCTTATAACATTACCGCAATTCGGGGTAGGCAGGCAGTAAGCGTAAGCTTTATTATTGTAATGTAATTGACAGACAGAAAATTCAGCAGAAATTTAGAAATGAAAATAATGCTGCTTATGTATTCTCCAAAATCCTTTTTTTTCCTTTGCTTTGCATGACGAATTTCATTAAGAGAATAAAAATGAGCTGTGTAGGTTTTTTAAGTTATTATCTACTGATCGAAATTGCGATTGCTTTTGTTTTAATATTCATATTTCTAATGACAGAATTATAGCGACATTTACTGGAAAGAAGAATTAAAGTGCATACGGACCACCCAAAAAAATGACTGTAGCGAAGAAGCATGTTAAATAATCCACACAAAAAATTTTACTTTGCGATACGGCAATGAAAAATGTGAGGTGAGCACGCTCTTCTGAAATTCCTCAATTTTGTTGTTTTTCCGTCCTTTTCGGTTTAAAAGCTTCCAGCTACCGCCTCAGAAATGAATATATATATTTTTGTTTAAAATGTATAGATTTTTCCTTGTCTTTGTGGCATAGCTGGAGAAGGAATTTTCCTTCTTCGTAGAAAACTTCTTTTGTACTCGTCAAAGTAAAATACTTGAAACGAAGCATACCTCCATTTACAACAAAACTATGCAATTTCTTTTCTCAATAGCGATGTTTTTATACTTGCTAGTGAGGGCGAGTAGCACTACGAAAAATTCAAAAATCATGTTTAACAATTCAGCATAACTACTCCAGAAAACGATGGGATCTTAGTGGCACAATCAGATGAGAAAACTGCACCCGAAATGCAGCGTGCAAGTATGCACTGCACTTTCAAAATACAGCGGAAGGCGCTCCTCTCTTCACTAAACAATTCATTAACGTACACCAAAAACTTTTTTTTTTCATTTTTATGACAATTGTGCACGCACCCTCGCATATCCCACAAAATAGCTACGGAAAAGTCCGCGCTCCAAATAGTGCGTAAAACATCCGTTTCTTTCCTTTTACATACTTTCATTAAGCAAAAAAAAATAGTGAGCCAGCATAGCTCCCATTANGTAAAACATCCGTTTCTTTCCTTTTACATACTTTCATTAAGCAAAAAAAATAGTGAGCCAGCATAGCTCCCATTATTCCCTTGTTTTAGCTTATGAAACTAGCCATAAAAGTGTCTTTACAAGTGCTTGAATCAGCAATTTTTTCATGGAGAGCTTTTTCCCCGGCTACATGCCCGGTATAAAAGAAAAAAACCGTTTTATCGTATCCTTCCGCATCAAGATAATGCGTAAAAAATTTGGTGGAATGCTAACAAACGCTCTGCTCAGCTCAAGGGAGCAGTATTTCTGTAATAGTGCGGTTAGCCGCATCGGCATCGACTGAAGAAAATATCGTTTGCGGTACGTTTTATCAAAAAAAATAGCCAAATAAAGTGGAAACTTCTTTTATGATATAGGAAAGCCATTTTTGATTATCGTACCTAATTTTTAAACTCTGTTTAGAATCAAACCATAGTCCTATCCGCTGGAAAATGTCCGCGCTTTTTATTTATTACAAAATTCAAAATGTCATTTTGGCCATGGTTAATGGTCATTAAACCGAGCCGCGTTTAGTATAGGTGCAAGCCTGTGATAATATGAAACGCATCCGCCATTGCAATCATCAAACCTAATTTTAAAATGGGTTGAACCATTAACCTCACGTTAATATGCACTCTTAACAATAATTTTCTTGAGACGCTTTATGGAAAAGCTATTAAGGGAGAAGTAGTGGGCTACTATATGGTTCTACTGTTTTACGAGTGGAGATTACCTATCCATTTTCGAAAAGACTTCCATCCCATTTCATTCCGGATGTGGTAACAACCATTCTTGAAATGAACTAGGAAATCTGCTGCTGTACTCCATAAAAATTGGAAGAGAAAGGTAAGTCCGAGTTGTTTTTTTTGTTTTTAGTAAACCGGATTGAAATGGCTTCTCCACTTTCTTTTCTTTTCTCGGTAAAAACAAGAAAATCTTGAAACTTTTTAAGTAAGCAATTACAATGCAGTATCGATTTTTTGCTGCATTGAGCTCGCGATTGTTATTATTATTGTTACTGCTATCGGTACACCACGCATAAACTTTTTTGGGAAAGTTTGCTAATGATAAACTAAGTTTTCTGCAGCATAATCCGGAAAGATTTTTTTTATATTCCGTTTTAGATGAGGTCTCAATACTGCACCCAAGAAAAATGTGTGCTGGAGTAGGTTTGCCCATACTAATTCTGTCATCTTCAAAGCACAGAGAGAAATAGCATATGGATATAAAAGTTTGCTATAAGTCACCTTTAATTTGATATGCAGTTTCCATTTCTCTCCTTCCTCGAATTTTTTTTTCAGAAGAAAATTAGAAAGTTCCAAATACTGCAACTTCTCACACACTTGGCGTTACTAATAATTTAGCGAAAGCTGAACTCTCGCTCAGAGAACCTGACTAGACTGCATATCGCAAGGAGTGCAGCAAATGTACACAAGCCTTCCCTCAAACTCCGCCATATTTACACTTTTGATCCTTTTCTTTCTACAGAAACAGAGCGGGCTATATGTGCTCCAGCTCTAAAAGATTAATCAGTTAGTGTGCGCCTATGAAACTGTATTTTGGTGGTGTTCTCCTATCTGTCATCCCAAACACCCACACCATTTCATACTGGAAACGGGGCTCTTTATTTTTCGCTCCTCAAAAACGGCAACTTCACAGATAACTTTTTTGTACAAAGAATCGACATTAGTTGAGGATGAGACGGAGAATCATAATGACTAAAAGATGACAGGGATGCGGCGCGTGCTATCATGCCATTTTCTTCCCTGAAAAAGCTGTATGCCCATTGTCGGCAAAAGGAATTATGTCCTGGTAAGAAGATGAAATATATCGGATATGACATCACATAACGTTCCTCGGATAAAAAACAGGAAACGCTAGTGATGATGGCAGTGGCGGCGAGTTGTAAAAAATATCTTATCAAGAATTCGGTTCACATACCTGGTTTTGCTGACTAGAGCCGTCTTACTAGCGAGAAATCCGTCCATGGCAAGACTAGGAGTGAAGATTAGACGGCGCTGTTGATGATGATGGATCCGCGTTGTAGTACTGTCTGCCGTGGAGAGGATGTAAGGCGTTGATGTTCTTTCATTAAAGGGTGCTGGCGAAAGGCTTTCCATCTGAGAAAAGAAATGTTAAGGAAAATTCGTTTTTTTGAATGGAATTTGGGATACTTTTAGGACCTTAAATGGTGAAGTGCGTACTTTCACTTTTATTACTAGAAAGATAAAGCTCCGAACTATGCCAAAAAAAAGGTGTATTGACGGTGGAAATAGAATTTGAGAGCTTTATTACATTTTTTTCCTATTTTCATTTGGAAAAGAAATCTTGCATTTTATTATGCCTGTGACGCTAATAAAAAGGAATTAACTTCAGGTTTTTGTGCAGAGAGAGCTGATGATGAGAGTAGCTATAATACTAACCCTGTTCTAGTTGACTCGAAGTTTAGTGAGTTCGCAAATGTTCCTTGAGATGACCAACGGTTCTTTCACCATATCCATCCCATTTCAATTTAGTGGACGGGAACACAAGTGCCCCTTATGCTTTTATAGTTATGCATTTTATTTCATTCTCCTCCTCACTATTTTCACCCTCCTTTCTGCTGGAGAGCTGGGCTAATAACAGTTAGCTAAAGTAATATGACCTTTCCACCAGATTTAT
>JAHZND010005811.1:0-10663 GCA_027744115.1 Acrocyrtus sp. NNG-2020
AAAAAAATTATAATTTGAAACGGCTGTCCAAAGAAAAAACGCTGAAGAGTGTGAGTGTGCGTTGAGACAGGCTCATAAAAAATGGGAAATTGATCAGGTGCAAAATTAGCTTTCAAGCGGTTGAAATTTACATAATAATCACTTAACACCAATTCACAACTCTGACGCGCGCACCTTACCTTGTTTGCGAGAAATATTGTAATTACAATATTACGTTTTTACAAACTTACATAAAAAATTTGCATGGAAAATTGCACATAAAACTCACATTTAGAAATACGAGCTATGACAAATGAAGAGAAAAATGGTGCCGTTTATTTTGCACAGAGGTATAAGCTGCTTGTTCTTTGTACACTTAAAAAATAAAATTATCCATTTTTTAGCATTGTATATTTTTTGTAAGGGAGCTAATAACGAGCTGGCGTTTAATAAGCATGTGTAGGAAAGAAGGATGTCGATAAGATTGGATCTACTGCAAATACGATGGTGGTCGGTCGTCAGCGTCACTCGGTGGCAATAAATTTTGGATGATTTACACACACTCGAGAAGGAATTCCTTGACAGTAATTGCAGAAATTGGTTATCATGGGCCCTTCTCTCTCAACTCGCAGTTTTTTGAGGATGGGAATCAGGCTGAGCAGCAAAAAAATAGATATTTTATGTGAGTGGAATAAAAATGATAGAAATTATATGGCTCTTCATTCAACCTCAGGAAAGTAAATGTATTTTGATTAGCTATAATTAAATATTTACTTATTCATCCCTCTCTCGACTGTGTGTCCCTCTCTCCTTCGCAGTTCTACTTTTATTGGACTGCTATCATCATTCCCATCTTGCAGCGAGACGAGCCAAAGAGAAGTTGCTTATTACTGTTTTTAGTAATAAGCATCATTGTAACGACACCATAATAATCATTTACAACAAGCGGGGAATCCTCAAAAGAAGCTGAAGAGTGAGTAAAAACGTCAAAAAGTCAAGTCAAGACAAAGTGGAAGGCCATGAATGATAAAATATTGAAATGAGGGGGAGAAGCCGTACATTTTTTACCATTCTTCGCGTAATCAAAAAGGGCCAGCTAAAAGCTATCTGCTAAGCTCACTACTGTTATTATATCGTTAGAGAAATTACTGAGTTGCAGCAACATGTTTAGAGAGGGAGACAGGCTGCACTAAATATTCGCTCATTTTATTTTGCAAATGTGAGATGCGATGATTCGATTCGATCACCAGCTTAGATGGATGCCTGCCATAATGACAACTGAAACGACACCATACATTCTACCCATTAAAATTCATTGGGTGGAATGTATTTTTTTGAAAAAAATAATGGTCAAGTAAAAGTAGCAATCAGTCACTGCAAAAATGTATAATTCATTTGGCTCCTTTAAGGAATATGCTATATTTTTCAATTGCGAATTTTAACAAGATGGAGTAATGTACCTAGGACGTGTTTGCTATGTAAGGGGAGCCGTGTAAAAAAAATATTTGGAATTGGCAATTTAGCGTAGTGCCTACAGTGCAGTCGCGACTAATTTGTGAGTAGGGACAAACAAATGGCAGAAATGAGAATAGATTTTTTTTTATTACGCTTCCCTTCTCACTTGACTGTTGTTGGCTGCTGACTCAAGTCATTCGCGATTCTTCGCAGTAGCAGAAAACGGTGGTAGTGGTAGTACTCGGTTGTGTTGTGAAGTCGCCTGATGGCAATTTATAAATATTTCACTTTGGAGCTCCGTTCGTGTTCCTTTTGACAGGTCGGCTGTCAATAAGTTGAGTTGCATCAGGAGTAATTGGTGTAATGATGAGATGATAACTGCACCTGCCGTAATAATAATGCTAATGGAAAACAATCATAATTATTATAATAATAACAATACTGTAACAAAATACGCGCAGTTCATGAGCAATATCAGACATTAACCAAAAAAAAATATATGAAATAGCAGGATACTTACATTTTTGCTAAGTTAATCAGCCAACTTGATCTCAAATTGTGCTACCACCAGAGCTGCTGCCTGTATTCACCTGCTGGCAAGCAAAACTAATAAAAAGGCTTTACCTTCTTTAATAATAATTAACCGTTATATGCTGCCTACAACAACTTCTCCTCAATAATAGGGAGGAAAATGAGCGATAACAATAAAAAAGTAACAAGATTGCTCATTGCTCTCATCATGAGAGAGGCAGTGAGGCTGAAAAGAAACAGGTATCGTAATGAGCGGAGTGCACAGCCTATCTACCTGTTAAAAAAAGAGCTGCTCCTTCTGAAAAGAAGACGAAGAAGAGGACAAGAGAGCAGAGCAGCGCTTTCAGAGTACCGTTACACATTTTTATAATGCTTAATGGCTTTTGCATACGTAATTATCGCAAAACCGCTTATTACCTGTGGCTCGCTATTCAGAAAGTGCCGATAAAGTATACAAAGTTGAGTGCTACAGCCACGGATGACAGTTTTCCCTTGGTGGTGGCAGCCAGTTAGCATTTTTTTCAGTTTAGAAAAAGATTAATTGAATTTATTTACATAAAGGTATAATTTGCAAGGTGAGTTTCGCATAGGGCACGTCAAGAACCGGCGCTCCGCCGCCGCGGTTATTTATGCGAAGTGTCAATTCTTTGATTCTACTTACTCGCATTAAATTTTTACTCATATAGCTTGGCTCTCTTGACTAGAATTTCGTATTGGGAGGAAAGCCTAAGTATAAGAATAAGTGTTCAGAGATAAGGATGATGACGGCGCTGACGCTGACGACGGTGAATGAAGTGAGCTCATTGTTATTCTTCTAATGAACAGAGCTACTGCACACAAACACACATTTTGAAAAAAAAAGAATATCTGTCGAGTTGAGAATCTCTAAGTTGGCTATGTTAATTGCGGACTGTCACTCCTTTACACTTGCGATGGTTGATGATGGGTACACGAAATTAGAAAAAATGACATTGCTGACCGTCATCGTAAAAAAGCTGTAGGTGCTCATAAAGAAGTTTTCTTGTGAGAGGTGTCATGCAAGTTATTGAGCATGTGAAAAACGAGCTCGTAAGGCATGCTCATATTATTGCTTTTAAATAATTTTGTATTTGTTTTATTACCGTGTTGCTGTGTAATCTCGTCACAGTCATTAATAGCCTTTGCGAATTTTTTTGTCTTCTCTATTTTTATATGCTGGTAATAAATTGCGTTTTGTAGAAACGAGCTCTATTGTCTTTGCTGTGGTGGTGGTGGTGTGGTGTGGTGGTGAGCTATCAAAAGCTTTCTTTAAAAAAAGTAGTGATTACCTCTTTTTTTTTATAATAGAGCGTTATCGTGTAAGGAAGTTTCTTATTTAAAATGTAATTCTATATTTAAAATGTAATTCTAATTTATGATTTTTGAGGCGCAACACTTAACTTCTTTTCCCTTTAAGTGACCTGTTGCTTGTAGGGTCTCCGCTATCAGGATCATAATAATAAATAAGAGCTGAGTAGTTGAGAAGATCATAATGCAACATTTTTTATTGCTGGGCCATTAACTGCACAATTTTTTTCAGTGTAAAAATGTTGCCGCCACACTAGGAGTACCGCCAACTGGCTTTACCAGGAATAAAACGACTGATTGATGACTTTTTGGACAAGAAGACAAGACATGAGATGGGAAAAGGGTGCAGTCACTCACAGCCAGTGCTACTACTCACTGCGATTTTTTATTCTTCCCACTTCGCATTCTGCATTCTGATTGCGATTCTCTGCACAACAATAAGCAATCCTTTTCGTGTCAGCCTTACTACTGCATACGACGTTTAGTGCAGCACTCGCAATAGCAAACCAAGAGTTTTTTTTTGAAAATCATCCCTCTCCGCAGCGCATCGCCATTTAAGATTATGGAAAATAAAAAGAATGGATAAAAATGATTATGATAAGACTCAGCAAGAATATTAAAATTATTGTGTGGAGGCAGAGAACGGTGAGGGGTGTAATAAACAAGGGCTTCTGACATGTGTCATTTTCTTTTCAAGATATATAGCTCTTGATCTTTAGTTGGCGAGACGGGAAAAAGAAGAGAAAAGGCAGGGAATAATGGGTTATGATGATATGTGATATGTTGTTTCTCCATATCACGGCCTGTCTTCTTGTCTGTCCGTCGTCATCGTCATTCTACTCGTTTCAATAATGTCAAATCATTTCAAGGAAAAAACAGTAGTTCATGTTAAGTGGCACGAGGGGTGAAATCAGAAATTAAATACTGGCAAATTAACAACTGACTCCTTTTGCTTTACGACTTGCAAACATAAATCTGATGGGCTACAATGGGGAATGCGCTGCGCATGCAGTTACTAGAAAAGAAGTCTCCAATTCCTATACTCATTTGCTTCTAGCAGTCCATTACTCACACGCTCAATTACAATTACAGTCGGTTAACCACAAAAAAATAAAAATTTCAACGATATCACTATCTACACGGACCTATCGTGCAAATTTATATTTTTTATTGTACAGCTCAAACTGACAGCTCGACGCATTTCCCCATTTAGCAGCTTGCTCGAGTGACTATCACTCCTGGCAAGTTTAATGATGTCGATGACGATGACTGCGCTTCATTTTCATTGCTCCATTCTCTGGAGAAAAAAAAATGTGCAAAAATACGAACCTTTTTTTTGCTGTGACTAGAAATAAATTTTGGCAAAAGTGTCTAAACGCGATCTCGATAACTTATCCATTTTTTTATTTTCTACTTTGACAGCAATTGTAAAAATTGGTGGTCGTGCTTTTGTGCGCGTCATCATCATTACGGAGATCAACTAGTACGAATTTAAATGACTGCGCTTCATTTTCATTGCTCCATTCTCTGGAGAAAAAAATATGTGCAAAAATACAAACCTTTTTTTGCTGTGACTAGAAATAAATTTTGGCAAAAGTGTCTAAACGCGATCTCGATAACTTTTCCATTTTTTTATTTTCTACTTTGACAGCAATTGTAAAAATTGGTGGTCGTGCTTTTGTGCGCGTCATCATCATTACGGAGATCAACTAGTACGAATTTAATGCTGAGAATGAGAAAATTATAAAGATTCTTGTTTCTTCCATTGAAAAGTGTTTTATCGCTGCCCTTCATTTATTTACCTGTTGGCACCTCACTTCAAATAAAGTACAGCCATCATTTTACCTCCTTCCACCCGAGAAAAAAAATGTTTTTTTAACCTGTCTATACCAGCAACATATTATTTTTTTGTTATCCTTTTAGGCTTTCTCCTTTTCTCTCTAACGACGGGAGAGGGAGAGACGAAGAATAAAAAAAAGAGAGATGAAAATTATGGGATCCGATTGAGGTTGAGTGTGCAATAAATTAAGGTGTGTGTGTCCACCACTCTTTCTTCTATTTTTTCTTAAGCAAAATTACGAAAAGCTCTCCTTTTGAGCCATGATAAAAAAAGGAGGGAGAAGCTGCTAACTGCGAAAGAGGAATCTTATTTACAGATTGTGAATTTATATTTATTATCATTATTACTATTATTATTTGGTATGGGATGTCTACCGCGTATATTTTTTTGCTCTTCTGTGCACTAACAACTGCTCATTTAAGTCAAGACGTTATATCCTCTCAGATCATTAAAAAGCCGCCACACCTTTAGCACTACTACTGTTTCAGCTGCTCATACAGCCTTAGCTATTTATCCCAGTCCACTCCGCTAGATTAGGTGTGATGAGGAGTAAAAAAAATTGTAACGAGTGGTCAGATGACGACGATGAACTTTTGCTTCTTTGTTGTAAGAGGAGCCCTAAAGCGACTCGCAATTGTATTGGCAGTGGCACGACAACGAGAAAATATATTGTGAAGTGGGCATTTTCCCTGTCAAATAAATTCTGTTGCTCAAAAATTGTAACAGGTTCAATTTGGACAGCGGTGGAATTTGTATGTGTGTGTAGGCTGTGGAGGCCTACATCTCCAAAAATCACTTTTTATATGCGCTTTTCTGTGTGTGACTCTAGTAGCCCTGTATGCATATTCATTATAGTAATGGGAAAGTTCAACGGAAAGAAGTTAGAAAAAAAGGGAGCAGTGCTATTTATCGCGATTTTGTACAATTATGAACATGCTTCTGTACAACAGACAGAAGAAGAAGTTTGTTGAGTAGCAAAAATTTTTGCAACGAGCTTTATTGGTATTTCTTCTCTTGTTATTTGTAGCCACCAATTACGTACAATACATTATGATAGTTAGCAACAATAAATCTTTTGTTTAGCTCTAATGATATGAAACAAAAAGGGTAGAAATAAATCGGCGAGGCTGTCGACGAAAATGGAAGAGAGAGGGAGACTGGTAAATGAGAGAGATTCTAATAAAAAGAGTCGCAGGTAAAGTGTAGTTAGGGAGAGGTGGGGAGAGAGAGCGGGTTTTCAAGTCTTTAAATAAAAATTGACGGGAAGAGGAGAATAAGAAGTAATTGATACAAGGGTGTTAATCACAGTGATATATGTAATTACAATGTCAAAATGTCCACTTAGGAAAATGGTTGATGGGCTGCTACCGCATTACTATTATTTTGTGGAGACGCTGTCGATAAATTCGCCTTCTTTTTTTGGGCCTTGCAAGATCATCATCATTGATCAGCGCTGATAGATTGGACAGTTGAAACGGATCTCCTATCCTTTTCTGATCTCTTCTCCTATTATCGCATTGGCATCGGGATCGCCACTGCCGAAAGTCGGCACTCTTCATTCATAAATAAATTTACTTTTTTCTGTTAAGAGGATTCTCCTTATTTGGAGCGGGACTGTTTTTTAAGGTGGACGTAAATTAAGATGGAAGCCTTTCGTTGTTGTCCAATTGCTTGATTTGATTTGATCTCTCCCAAAAAATGATGAAGATAAAATGGGGTATAAACTTTAGCAGTAGTAGCGCCGTCGTCCCCACCCGGCGCCACGGTAGCAGCGATCCCTGTTGTAGCGCCGACGAGTTATATACCTCAGCAAAGTTATTGTTGCGAGCACGCCGAGTAGACCTTTCGCGAATCCCATTTTTAACGAGTTCACTTGTTAACAAACTGTTGAGATGAAGTGCTTTTTGAAGACTCGAACGTAAACTGCTACTGTTTTCAAAATGAACATGAGTCTGGAGCCCTGTGTTCAACTGCAGCTGTCACGAAGATAATGACAAGTTTATGTAGTTGGCTTGAAGACTCGCACATTCCTTTGTAAGGAAGCAGATAGTGACAAATCCAACTGGAGCAGGAGTAGGATGGGAACAGAGAAACCACAAAGGCTTCCAATTCTGGTCAAATTATTCATAACTTTGGTATGCGTTTTTACCCACAGGACTACATTTTATTAGATGCATCATGCGTCTGATGACGCCACTAACGCTTCGCATATTCTGGTTTATGCTTATCGATGACGATGTAGCATAATTCGCAGAAAATTATGTTACTAATAAAGGATTTAAGTTTTCCATTTCCTACTCTCGTTTCCAGTTTTGATGTCGATGCACTGGAGTGACCAATAGGCTGTCAATGACAAAGGAAAATACATTATTGTGACAAAAGCAAGTTTTCCAGATGATGCTGAGCTAATAAAGCTTGCAGTGTGAGTAAGAGTAATATAGGACTAGGTAATTATCACTCTAGCCATTAAATAGGTAGCAAAGTCATTTGTGGCCGAAATCAAGGAAGTTGGAACGTCTGTCATCCTGCTAAAAAGCAACACAGCTAAAATGAAAAAGGATTTGATGCAATGCTTCCAATTTTTCACAATAATTTTAGGCTACCTCAAAGGTATCTCGTATTGTTTTCGGATGACTAAAAACTGTTATAATTAGACTTTATGTATAATTATCTGTTTCCAATCCAATTCAACTACTTCTGCAAATTATGAGCTTCTTTGCTTGCATCTCTGCCTTTTAGCATTCTGGAAGAGCGAAATAAATGATTGAGCACGTAAAATAACAGTAAAATTTATTGAATGACAACAAAAACCTTGATAGTTCATAGTATATCGGTAACATTGTCTGCAATCTCTTCTCGACTATCGTAAAGTTATTATTATTGTTTCAGACAATAGATATTTGTTTTGTTAAATTTTTGTTAACAGATTACTTACAGCAGCTGAAACTTAAAGATTTATTGGCATCCATTGTCTGTCTGCTGCTTGGAGAGATCATGTGTCACCTTCCAAGTAAAATTACTAATTTGGACTAATTCATAATTCAAATTATTCTGAAGTCGTAGTTGTTAATCTCAATGATGAGCTCCCCCAAAGTTCGTCCCACCTTCCAAGGAGACGGCCGGAAGTTCAAGGAAAGAAGATCATTCGGTGCGAGAATAGTTAAGCAAAAGTATACTTAAATATCTTGTAACTTTTACCGTTTAATACAGTTCAGCGATGTAAGGAATCTGAGCGAATAAAACTAAAGCATCCCAACCGACTGCCAGTCATCATTGAACAATTCTGGAAGGAGAAGTACCTGCCGCCTTTAAATCATTCGAAATATTTGGTGCCGTCGCAGCTGCAGTTTGCAGATCTGGTGAAAGTTGTCAGGTGTGGTTTATTATAACCTAAAATATTATTTTGCACATCTGATTGCATTGCTTATATTTAAGTAGCGTAATCTTTGTTTCTTCGTAGACACCGTCTGTCTTTGCACCCGAGTCAGGCATTGTTCTTTGTGATCAATGGAGAAACCTTCCCAGGAAATTCGATCACACTTGCCGAACTATTCGGGAAATATGCGGATCACGATGGCTTTTTGTACATAACTATTGCTTCTCAAGAAGTGTTTGGCTAACTCTCCTCGCAAGAATAGTTTTTCTCCTTCTCATTATAATTTCCAGCTTTGAGATGCTTCCAGCTATAACTGAACTAAAACGCAGTTCTTGCGCCTGTAAATAATTTTAGTATATCAAGGAATTAAAATACTAGGAAAGTTACCTTTATAACTTTATTCTATTATTTGTCTATTATTCTATAATGTCTTTTAGGTAATTATCCATTATTTTGATAGAGCACGTAAATATATGACGTGCACGTTGAAAGACTTTGCTAGTTTTAGTTTGTCACTACTAATAAATACGAATGCAAATATTTTCAGCATGATGGATACCAATTACCGTATATGCTCTTTTAATCCCCCTCTCTCTATTAATCCCCCTATCCAAATTATCCCCCAGTCTAGAAAAAAATATGTTAATTTAGTATATCAAGGAATTAAAATACTAGGAAAGTTACCTTTATAACTTTATTCTATTATTTGTCTATTATTCTATAATGTCTTTTAGGTAATTATCCATTATTTTGATTGAGCACGTAAATATATGACGTGCACGCTGAAAGACTTTGCTAGTTTTAGTTTGTCACTACTAATAAATACGAATGCAAATATTTTCAGCATGATGGATACCAATTACCTATTATTATTCCTTTTAGTAGTGGGGTTTTGACGCCGTCCATAAAGTTGCTGTAATTTATAAGTAAGTTTTAGATGGTAGATGTCTCATTACTTCGACTTCGGATGCGTACTAATAGGCGGGTGCAATGTGACTACATTGTATTCAAATAGCAATAATTTTGGTTACTTTCGAACAAAATATATTGATCTTCAGGTGTATAGATTTATGCTTCAGCACTACAGCATTACGAGAGGACAGCACAGTGAAGGGAAGAGAAGCTGCAGCATAAAGATACATGCATGAAGTGTGAGTGAAGCGAAGTGATCATGAAGTGATAAGCACAGTTACTATAAAAGCAGCATAAGTTTTCTGAAAACTTTCTTTTTATTAAAACGAGAGACAAGATGCCAGCTTTCTAAGAAACTTTCTCCCAATTCTAGATCCCGGTAACGTTCCTCAACCTTTTCCTTGTCCTTCATCCATTCTGGATAGCCCACGTGTGCGGTTAGCCAATTCTTTTTTTCAATTGCTTTCCTCTTTGTTTCAGGTGTCATCCAGGTCACTTCATTCACACTTTCTTCAAATGCATCCTTTAAATCTTCTACCATTCTGGTTACCTCCACTTTTGCACTGTCATTAAAATTTTCCTCAATATATTTTGCAGCTACGACTGTACCAAAAACAGCTCCGGTGTCTTGTCCGCATTTCGTCTCTCTGGACATTCGTCTCCAGGAGAGATTCCTAATGGCTCTCATATTATCCGTGGAATATTCGAGTGACGCTTCCACGAATCTCCAGACCATAATTGGCTAGAGTGTGCAACCCCTTAGCTTCCTCTTCAGCTAGTAAACGAACGACGCTTTCAATGTACTCTATATCTAATACTATGATGTCTTCATCTTCTCCAATGTCGCCAATTTCCGGTTCAAATAAAGTTCTTAGAAGACGGATCCACGAAATTTTAAATAAGCTGGATAGTTTATCCGTCTTTAACTGAAAGTCATTCAACTTAGAAGTTTTAAATATGTTAGGCTTGTAGCGACCGACCTCCCAATTTGAAATTTTTGCGAGATTTTCCTCAAAAGCAACAATGTGTCTGGCAGTCTCTCGTAACTGTTTTTCGTCTTGGGTAGAATTGAGTTCTTTTGCAATATCCACAATATATGTTTCGTACTCCTCGAAAAAATGGGAATTGTTTTCGCGATTGATTAAGACTTCCCAAGAGTAAAGAAATGCAGTTTGTCTACCCCCGTTTACCGTGGGCTGCCTCATCTGCGGATTTAAAAGTAAGAAATGATATTGTAAGTTGGC
>JAHZND010005813.1:0-10429 GCA_027744115.1 Acrocyrtus sp. NNG-2020
AACAGAATGGGAAAGAAAAGTGGGTGCAGAGAGGAATATCATACCTTGAACCTTCTAGCAAACGACCACGCAATTATAAAATTACGGTTTAGCTTTTTTTTAGCTCTACAAACTTTTATTTAAAAAATCTCACTAGACTTTCCCTGCTAATTTTTATACATTTTGAGGACAAGTGCACAATGGCTAATTTACAATGGTGGCACGTGTGCACAAGTAGTGCTCTCACAGGGAAAAAATCGGCATACAGCCCATCACAACACTAATCCTATTTTTGAATCGTAGCTGCTCACTTCTAAAATGCTAGAGAAAAACTTTTAGTGTTCGAATAGTCGACAGACGAAGGCATTTCTGTTATCAAGAGACATGCATTTGTTTCAATGTTCTGTTCCAACGTTTCAAGATACGATGCCAACATTGGAACCATTCCATGCTGTTTCACCGTTGTTTGGATATCTGCAGAAATTGCAAACTCTGCTCCCTTTTCCCTACCATTGCTTAGTAGTCCATAATCATACATTATTGTCGTGTAGTATGTAATTCTTTCGTAAAATAAGCATCGGGGAACTGAGCGCAAAAAAAGAGACGAGGGAAGCTAGTCGATTTTTACGAAGCAGTGATATATTTTTACAATCTGTGTCCAATTCGCCCAACTGTACATGAAAAATTCACTGAACAACTGAAGATGAGCTATTTTTGTATTTTCATTTTGGACTGGCTGGCTGGTGTAATCGAGTAAATGTAGAAACCGCACAGTAGATAAACCATATAATGACGATAGAAGCATTTTAAAAAAGAAATGATGCAAAAGCAAACAAACAGAGAGAGATGAAAATAGTGTGTGTGGTGTTTAAGACGGAGAATAGAATAGGTGTGAAAAGGATTGTTATTTGTAATAGAAATTTAGAGCAATGTTAAGTATTCCCATAGGTTAATAAAGAAAAGAGAATTTTTTCATGGCTTAGCAATAAATGTATGATACAGCGGAGAAGAATGAGAATGTAGGCTATACTAACATTCGTCATAAAATGCAGTTAGTGTTGGCTACTATTAATGGTTCCTCCTCCATTTCCTTCCAAAATTATGTTTCCACGACAGTGCAATTTTTGGGAAATGGAACAGACAATAAAATTTCATCAAGCAAAAAAGGTAAAAGGTAAAGCTCTTGTGGCAATGCATGGTATGAGCCTTTTACTTAGAGACTGTGGTAATAAATTGATAATTTTTTTTAGTGCACTCCGTTTTGTTTTTGCTTACTGAACATGAGTTTCCTTCCACGATATAAAAATTTGTTTCCAAAAATTCTTTGCAAAAAGTAATGAAAAAGTTTCATTTTCATACCATGCGGGTTTTTCAAAAACACACCTTCAATAGAGATTGCTCACAAAATCACTTAAACTTTTTGTACTCATGGTTATCACAAAAATTGCCACTTTTTAAGTGAAAAAAATCATTAGGCGTCTCGGAAGCCAAGATTTTAATATATCCTTCTGGACTAGCACCACCAATTTCTTACTCTAGTAGGAAAGTATGTACTCAACAATACTTACCAACAATTTCGTGGATCCAAACAAAATTTTCACTGAAAGAAATTTTCTTTATTGTTAAGGAGAACAATGGTAAGGGCACCGTCCACACTAATGCCACATGCAAGTTGGTTAGACTGGATATCGAAATAAGGAAGTGAAGCAACGCTCTGGCGCTGCTACCAAAATCCAAATGGGGCCTCAGATCCCGTTACACCAGCCTTTTTTAATCACTTTTTGGCCCAGGGACAGAATCATCGCTAATAGAGCAAAGTTGAGAGGATGAGTAGAATACGCTCATTATTATTATAGGAAAGACTATCAGCAAGAAAGATTCGACTTTTATTTTTAAAAATGCATGTTAGACGCCGTACACTTTCAAGATTTAGCAGGAAAGGGTCATAAGATTTAGCGTATTTCCATGAGCCTATGGCATGCAGCATCGGCAACGGTTTTTCCCAACGCATGCATGTATTCCCTACCTTATAACATCTACATTTATGCAAGTTCCACGCTTTGTATTCGACAATAATTGCAAAATCTTCTAGCTTTTTCTTTAACAGCTACACTTACTCCACTCGGTTCAGTGATACAAGCAAGTTCATTCCTGGATTTTTAAACGGAATTGAAAAGGTTGCAGAGAATGTGCCAAATCTACACTTTACACTCGAATTTTGCAGAAACCACAAACAGCTCATTCTCATTCACGCAGCATTGTGCGCCTCCAAAACCATTTTTTTGTTAAAACTGTCCTTTTCTCCGCAAAACAAAACTCACAGTAAAATGTATATTTGTACAAATGCACAATTACCATAGGAGTAATGGAGCAAATCTCCTCGAGAAATTAACAGTCGCTTTTACTACTTGCCTTTCCTTTTAGAAGAAATGGGTTTATGTTTCAGCAGGGGTAAAGCTATACGCAGTAGTTTGACTGCTACTGTATATTAGCTAGTAAAGTATTTTCTACTTCCACGCATTTTCCGTATAATTCTATTCTGCTTTGACCTTGTTGCTTAAAAACGCATTTTTAAAAATATACTCATAGTTGCACAATCTTATTATGCACAGTGCAGCAGTATAGTCATCTGGCTGCACGAGTTGGACCAATTTTTCTATAAATCAATCAACAATTTACAGCGAAACCCTATTATCGATTGAACTGTTTTCTAATATTTGGATAATACTTGGGGAAATGATTTTCCAAGTATTTCACGATCACTCCATCCATCTAACAAATTATAATGATCATGTCCATCTAACAAAATGATCCGGGAATACGTAGACGCCTGCTACTTTCAAAATTCAGTCCCCATCACCATACAGACTTCTTTCATTTTTTGCCAAAGATTGCTGAAAGATGAAACGCTACATAAAGCACATAATGCCAGTATGGGCAAGAATAAACATATTGTCTAAAATCAGGATATCATCAAGAGTCTCTTTCATCTCCCAGTCAAAATAGAAATCAACAGACACCATTTTTCTTATAAGCAGTCGCTACATCTCAGATATTTTGGAGTAAAGTCGAGAATATCTTAATCTGAACAGTATCGAAACTCGTAGAATTTTATGTAGCAAAAAATCTGCAGTTCAAGATCTCCGAGAGTCGTGAACTGCTACTTTCCATATTTGTTTCAGCATTGTTAGCAAACGTTTCGGAATTTTATTAGCAGCACAGGTGACCATATGCTACCGTAAGTTGCTAATCCCAGCTTTATGAAAAAAGTTTTTGTGAAGAAAAAATTGAAATTTGAACATAGAAACAGCCAACACCTAAAGAGCTGATAGAAAATTTGATATTAAAGAGAAAAACTGACCTAAAGGGCTGCCGGGTTTAACAGTTTAACTTTCAGCATAGAATATGGCCTCTTCATCTTAGCTTTTTGTATACTCTAAATAGGTAAATAAGGGATTAGTCGAGACACTTAAAGCTATTTCTTTCTCTTCTTCCTTTGTAGGCATTTTGTTGTAATTCGAGAAGCGCCCGGTGCAGATTTTCTAAATCTGTTTAGCAATGTTCTCACAATTTAGTTTCGAAATGTTTCTGCGCATTGCAAAAGAACCTACAAAGTTACAAATTATAAATGAAAGCAATTTCCGGAGAATTTCTATTCTATTTAATACTTGGCAATAATTTAATCGTTCGAGTCACAAAACCGCCGCGTGACTTGACTTCTACCTGATCGGTGCTTCTGTTTTTGCCGCGAAATAGAATAAATATATGGCCGGAGTCCAAGTTAAGTGGCCTCAGCACATTTTTGCCACTTTTCACGTTTAATGAAACTACTTAGGCACGCATTATATTTATGGGATCCATGATATGATCCTATAATACAATCACATAATGGTATGCGGTTTCTGATTGTGATTGTGTCTATTGCAATTCATCCCAGAATAAAAATAGGTGACTCATCATACCTAATTTTTCAAGCATATCAGCCTGAACGTTAGAGCAATGGTGTAACCACTGGCTCATATAATCAGAGTCTCTGTTCCGTTATAAATACCGCATTGGAGCAAAAAATAAACACGCGGACAGTGGGACAGCAGATTTATTTTCATACGAAGGCTTTTATGCAAGCTGGCACTTACTTATTAGCTGATAAATTTAAGGATGCAGGATTTACATTCTGTTGTTTAAGTTTGAATAAATAAACGTCTGAAATTTAAAACTGTTGACGTCCGCCTGAAGGTGTAATCGAAATCATATATTTTCGGCTCATTGATGTTGAATTTTTATCTTCCAATTTTTATTTCCGACTAACACCGATCTTTCAAGATGCCAGGGCAGAGTACCATTTTATCAGCATCAGAAAAAATTAACAACAGCGTATTCAAACCGTTGAGCTTACTTACCGATCACGAAATAAGGTTAGTACATCGCGAAGCAAAATTTTGTAAGTTATGAAGTTGTGCCAAAAAAAATCACAGCACTGAAAAGAAACAACGTTCTTATTGTGAAGGAATATGTATGTCTCGCACGAAGCAACGCGTTACAAAGATAACAAAGAATTGCGAAGGAAGTGCGAGGCGAAACTAGACTTCGGAAAACAACAAAGCTAATTGTCTTTCCATTTACAGTTGGTTGGTCGGTACAGTACGCAGTGCCATATCGCGATTTCAGTAGATGGTCCAGTCTACCTTGTTATTCCTCATAGGAAAGGGAGTATCTTCCCAGTCAACAGTCAACAAAGTTAAGTATTTCGTGGTTAATGTATTGTCGTCACTAAAATAGACATGGAAGCATATCCACCTAACCACACAGCTCCTAAACTATAATTACAATCAACCAGAAATATCCTGCTCGATGTCTATTTTCATCTGTGCGGTCTCACTTTCCCGTCCCGACACACATACACTATCTTCTTCCCATAAGATGTCCGCATGTTCACTTTGCTCGTTGTCGTTTTTTTTTGCTGTTAGTCGAGTCATTCGGTGATGCAGAATCTGCATTCAGTGTTCCGATGAAATTCTATGACCCTACAGTAATGAGAATCTTAAAAGTTCACTTATTAGCCTAATAAGAAAAGGTTGTAACTTTTCGGTACTATGATAATTCATAATTGCAAAGTGCAACCGACCCTTGCAAATTAACATTAATAAATAAACTTATACATGGCCGTTCATCCTGTAAATTAGCTTTTACTCTGTCTAATCGTAAAAGTATGCCCATCATGCAACAATATTTTTACTCGTAGAACATAGTAAAGAAAAGGAAAAATTAAACTACGTAGTAAAACTCTCTTTGTTTCTTTTAATATTCGGAAGAACTATGGCGGAACCAATTCTCTTTTCTCTTTCTCGCCAGCAGAATTCATGACGAGCGGAGAGAATTATATTCGTAAAATTAGCGAACTCTATTTTCCTGTTTTTTTCCTCTTCTATCTTCAGTAGTTAATTCGAGGCTGCCATCAATACCTACTCGTCGGCGTATAAAATGTACTACTATGTGTAAACCCAGCAGCCTTTCTGATCACAAGTTGAGCTTGTGTTGTGCTCATCCTTGAAATAAACATTTCCAATGGAATAGTAATAGTGACTATATCCTTATGTAAGTTTTTTAGCATTTTATCTTTTGTCATTGCCGAGGCTCCTATAGGAAAGAATGTACGCAGCAAGGCAGGATGACAACTTTTGTGCAGATTATAATTCACTTCACTTAATATATCTGGTAAACTGATGCCGTTATTTTAGGGCTCTTCTTTTGGGTAGCACTTTCGGGCTGTGTTATACTGAAGGTGGTGTGATGATGATGTCCATATAAAGCGTGGTGGGAATTGGGATGCTAAGTTATATTTTTGAACAAAGACATCCTTGAAAGAGATGTCGACGAGGAAAGGTTTTTCATCTGTAGCTAGACGCGTTCATCACTACGTGAAGCGATGCTTTACGCTAGCATTTAGACACGTTGAATCTGTCACACTTTTACAGAGGGAATTTTCTCCAAGCATTTTTGACTCGCTCTTTTGCCGGAAATCAAGTCCAAGTGTGTGCGAGTAGTAGCATCATTGTCTTTTGAATTTAACATAATCGTGTGCTGAGAATTTTCATCTACTTCCTCCTCTTTTAATTATTTGGATTTTATAAGTTTACCGAAGTAATAGTAATGCTAATACAGATGTCTCAAGAGACATTAAAAAGCACGACAGGCGCTAACCCTATTGGCGCCGCTCCGAGAAGTATATTACATAGTTTTATTGCATGCAAAGATGATTTGTCTTAAATTCGAAAAAAAGAGGATCTTGGGGTTTAAAGAAATATTAAGCTATTAAAACTATTGAGTTACATTTTGAAATGACTAATTTTGCTGAATCCTCCACCAAGCAAAAGCACATGAGAATGATTATGAAATGAAATTCGGTTCCTTGTGCCTTCAACTATCATTTAATTAAATTATATTTTTACATCCAGTTGCCAATCAGCATCCGGTGCTACCTTGTATAAGACAAATGGAGTGACTTCAACCTCACTCCGAAGATGCTGTGCTAGTAGTAGTAAAATACGCAGCAAATCGACATTTTTAAAACGACCGTGAAACATTGAATTAGAAGTGAATGNTCCGAAGATGCTGTGCTAGTAGTAGTAAATACGCAGCAAATCGACATTTTTAAAACGACCGTGAAACATTGAATTAGAAGTGAATGAAAATTTATATAATCCCCAATAGCATGCTGCACATAAAAAAAAACTAGCGCGATGTGGAGTCAACGCCGCTTTCCTAAACATGAATTCTTCCTTGTTTCCTCCTCTTCACGTTGGAGTATCATCCTGCTCCTTCTCGTCGATTTCTACTGGCTTTATATACACACTTTCCCCAAGTGTACGGGTCAGATTTGGCTGAAAAATGCTACATTTTCTTCTTTGGTGACTCTTAAGAAAAAATTTTTCCCTAGAACGAGATGGGTAACTTGGTTCGTACGGTTCACGAAGCTACATGCCCTGTCTGCTTGCACTTATCTTTTTTCGCTTTCCTTGATCGCTTTTGGCGAATCAGTTGGATCGGTGTCAAATACGATTACGATTCGGATGTAAAGGAAAGAACTTTCGTGATGGTAATAGACATGTACATACCGTTGGCTGGCGAATTGAGAAACCCCGAGAATACCTATGCGTGCAGCATAACACTCGAGTTAATACTAATATAGAATATTTTGTACGTTTAAGTGATTTTTATTTGACGTCTTTGCCATGTTTGCTCGTTTGCTGCACCAGTGTGTATAGCACTTTTTTATTACTTTGAATGTACATATTACATAGAAAATCAGTGCTGCTTGCCTTGCCACTCACATCGAGTTTCCTTGAATTCGGGAAAGAATGCTGAGTGAGTGAAAGATTGAGTGAACACTTTTTGAAATGCATGACCTAGCAGCGGTATTTAAGCTTTTGATAAAACGCCCTTTCATCCTACACATTTTCGTGAAAGTCTATTAAATACATGAAGGTCCTCGACTGCATCATGCTCTCTTCGGTCTTTGGTACGTAATGTTCAATACTGTTCTCACGAGTCCGTAACGAAAAAGCTCTAAAACTGCTAAAATTATGTGCACATCCATATGTACTATTCCAGTGTCTTCTTTTAAAATTAGGATCAATTTAAAAGCAATTACTGCCTATCATTTACCCTATTACTTTAGGCTTCCGCCGAAAAAAGTTGCCGGCTTCAAGTACCATATACATCTCCTGATGACTTGAACTGACAGAACTAGTGTCGGAAAAATCATTGATCACCAAACCGATCGGGAAATAATGAAACTTTCACGGAGGTGAAGGATATTTATTTTTTCTTGCACTTTGCGATGACCTCAAACTCCCACTTCAAGTTTTATGGTGTAGTGGTATGCGTACGTTTTTCAAGATGAGACTACGAAAATAGCTTCACTCGAGCAAGCTACCTGTACATGCACCTGAAAGTGAAATGCTTCTTCTCTAGTCGCTAGAAGCTAAAACAAAATTGTTCTCCTCAAAGTCACTTCCCACAGGAATACTAAAGGATTATGCAACTACAAGAAAACCGTCATTGACTGACTCGGTGATGCCATCCAACCGGAAGATGAATTTACAATTTAATGACCTAATTACATAAAGTTCTCCCTCTAGATTCCGCGTTCCTTTCCGCTACTTTGTATTTATGTGATAAAAGTGTATAGCACTAAAATACTAATTTAATACACATAGGTACGCCTGTGTCACTAATCTGGCTCCCGTAATCTATTTTTACCCCTTCTAGATTTTACTTGAGGAAGCAGAGGCCTTTTGTTGAATTATGGATCTTCTCTCACATTGACTTTAATTACAGGTTCCTTTTTACTGCAGCCATTTGCGTTTCCAGCAAACCCATCGCAATTGTTGATAAAATAGTCTGTGGAAATGCTACCAGAAAGAATCCAAAAATTTCTCTTGCCAAAGTAGTCGATCACCTGGACATCGTACAAATTTTTACAGCCAAACGAATTGACTATCCTTTCGAGAAAGTAATAAAAAGTGGAGCTGTTTGGAGAGGCATTTGTCAATTACAAGCTCGTATATACTACAAAGTTATACAGTTTTCATCCGTCTGGTTGTATTCAATGTATACAGGGGAACCCAGATAAGCAAAAATACCAGGTTCCGGTATCTTGAAGTAGGATGCGTGAAGAAGCGAAGACATCATGCCAAAAAAATTAAGCACAATTTTGTCTTTCAGCCTTGGCTTAAGAAGTGTATAGTACGCTAAGGAAAAGTCTCTTTTAACTGATGCTGCTGCCCAAGTGAAAACAAGAACACAGATCGTGGAAGACTAAACTGAAGTGATATAGAAAATGGTAAAATGGTATCGGAGGTACAGTTATTCATTATCATGAGTACAGCAGTGCTTTTCTTTTTCACTGTCATCATCATCAGCTTATAAATAGCACTCGCTCGGCAAGCATACTTTTTTGCTTCTTTTGAGCGCTACATTGTGCAAAAAAAATTACAAGACAAAAGACAACGTGGAAACGGTTGCACTCTTGTAGCGAACAAAAAAGTAGTGATAAGAGGGGGAAACGCAATAGGTGGAAACTTACAATTTAGGTAGGGAGAGTATAAAAAAATTGTAAATATTGCTTGGATGACTTCATACTTCCTTGGACTATTATCATGTTTCTGAGGAGAAACCACGCGCTTAGCATGTGCTGTCTGACTGATTGTCTCCTGGAAATAATCTAAGGAGGAGGAGGTGACAGGTGACATGCAAATTCTTCTGCATTTTTTAAAAAATATATGTTCCCATGTAACTGTCTACAATTACTTTAAAATATTGAGAAAATGTGGTATGAATGTCAGTGGGTCAAGGTTGTCATAATAGCATTTTCACGCATTTATCACATCGTTATTCACACACTTTGCAATTGTTTTCTCTTGTTTTCTTACCTTGTCCACATTTTTCCTCTGAGGAGATTATGCTTTTTATAATAATATCCCTCAGGAGCAGTAATGTCACTTTAATTTTAGTCGACTATAATAGCGACTATGAACATTAAATCATTTCGAATCACAGCATTTTAGTTCTGATTCAGGGTCAATACGTACCTAAACACAAGTGAGCAATCAATCGGGGCATTTTGAGTTTCCGAGAATTCAGTTCTAGTCATAGCAGCGGATTCTTGGCATAAACGCGAATTTTATTCAGCAGAATGGAACAACGGACAACGGGATAGAGCAGAAAAGAGCTACACTGAATAGTTGGGTCCATCTACTATCAATAGCCTGAAGTACAAACATTGACTTTCCAATAGCACATTCCGAAAAAAAGGCTACTCTTTTAAATT
Organism: Acrocyrtus sp. NNG-2020; assembly: GCA_027744115.1. NCBI lineage: Eukaryota > Metazoa > Arthropoda > Collembola > Entomobryomorpha > Entomobryidae > Acrocyrtus > Acrocyrtus sp. NNG-2020. The sequence goes on from JAHZND010005813.1 coordinate 9,812, forward strand.
ACACCAAGCATTTTTTCATCTCTGTTACGCCATCGTCACTACTCCTATAAACTGCTAGTAAATCTAGCACTTTAAAAACCAAGCGAAATAAACTTTTTATGATAAGGAAGATGTCGTGGAAAAAGCGGAAAGAATATATTTATGACGTCAGTAAAGTCAGTATATCCTTCAATAGTAAAGCCGTAGAACCGAAAAACTTTATTTTATCCCTTAATTATTTTTAAAAGGATTGGTTTTAAACGAGCCAACGTCAGCATGAGAACTCTGTGGCCTTTTCCACGAAAAAGAGTCAGGGCCATTCGTTTCATTCACTCGTGTGTCTTGTGTTTCAAGTTATTCTAATAACAGCATTCGAAATTCTGTTCCAATCCCCAATTTCAATTGGCGCGGTGTTTTCCATTGGGCCATATGTAAACTGCGAATCTACCTGATTTCGGCATTTTATCAGTCCATAATTGATTCGTATTAGATAGATGTAATAAACTGATACGATTCATTCGTCGTTTCAACATCGCTACCGCAACGCACCCCCTTGCAATCAATACGAGCTAAATGCTATTCCGCTGAAAGGTGGAGTTCCACGACCACAAGCGCGAAGCGCTGTGAAGTCAGTTTCAC
>JAHZND010005814.1:0-16130 GCA_027744115.1 Acrocyrtus sp. NNG-2020
AGAAGATATGGTCCTTGTGCTCCATTGAAAAGCCTTTTTTATATTTAAAAACGGGGACACCAAGTTCATAAAAGATTTCTACCAGTTTATGCAGTTTTTCCGTCTGATTTCATATTGAGAGCAAGTGCACCACCATCCTCATCTTCCCAAAAGAAAGTCGCATGCTTCACTCACTCAAACTTTAAATGAACGCAGAAATGAGTGTGACAGGCGGAAGGAAACGGGATTAAATGGGAGTGTGCATATATTTGCACATTACTTTTTACTCATGTCATGTGTAACCACCTATGCCGTAATTTTCTACCCAAAAGTGCCCAAACTTTATTCCTGAGCGCAAAGTTTTTCAGCAAACAAGCGCTGCTCACTACAAACTATACTTGTTCGTAAGCTTATCGTTTATCATGCTCCACCCACTAAATGAATCTAGGGAAAACTACTCCAAAAAGTAATTAAAAGCACAAGTACCTATGTGCAGTGAGCAAGAAGAGGGAAAGTACTTTCCGTAGTATAAATATGCAAGTGTAATTGTCGAGTACATAGAAAACTTTCTTCAGCAGGAGAAGTTTTTTTTAGCTCAGCAAATTACACGAGAACTTACTTTCAGTAACAAAAACAATATCACACAACTGCTTAAAAATAACTAGCAGATTCACTCAACAACATATCAGCCCCTTCATGTGTGTAGGATGTTGACTACAATTTTGTAAAGGAAACTACTTTCCTTGAATGAAAATGGAACCCTGTCCATTAACCATATTGGATGCCAGGTTATATTATGAGCCCCATTCGCCCCCACTTTCATTTTCCTCCGCAAATCCCCGGGAAATAAAATAAATGCCGGTGTGGAGGGCAACTACTAGAGCGTAAAGTACGAGAAGAGAAGACTTTTATTTTTCTGGAAAAACACAGGATCATCTATTTTTGTCCTATTGTCCTCAGGCAGAAAAACAGAGAACGGGCGTAAAGCAGCCAGCAGCCAAATGGGTATAATTTTAAGCTTCACATCAAAGTTATCATAAATCAATCCAGTGGCTCCTTCACAAGATGTTTAAAGAAGTGAAAGTAAGTCTTCCGGACATGTACATGCATTCATGTGTGTAGTGTGCGAGAGCACGTAAACCTTAATCCGGGACGAGGCTCTTCGCACAAATAATTGAGTGTCACGCTATACGGAAGGTGATAGCATATCCGCCACCCACAGGCATACGTGAGTCTAATCGCATGGAACAGGGTAATCCTTATGAGCCATACAACTGGCATGAAAATCATTTCGCTGGTCGCTGACCAATGGCTGAACCACCATATTGATCTCTCTCTCGGAAAGAGGCTCAGCTCAGAGCTCAGCTTCTTCTATTCTCCTCTAGTCATCCAGCCCCATCCACACAAACAAGTAACGCGATCAATTGCGTTGAGACTATCTTATCTCCACTCCCAGCCACACAAGGGTCACATTTCTCCAACTTATCTCGAGTAACGAGTAAAACCATCACACAAAAGTAGAGAATTCTATGCTACCACAACCACTATCAAATTGACAGTAGGTATGCATCTTTTACATACATCCCAATTATTTTCCACCACTCTTCCAAAGTTAGTGAACCGATCTTTTTAAAAAAAGTATCTTTTTTGATAAAGGTCAAATGCGACTGTACTTTCCGATTAGCAATTTGACTGTCAGCCAAAGCCAAATGCAATCAACCACGACAACCAGGAAGATTCCATGACTGCGCTAAATTCACGAAGGGTGAGCACAGTGGACAGATCACCCAAAAAAATTTCCAGACTTTTTTCTCCAAAAATATATAGTGCGGAGGAGCTGCACCACTCTGTTACTAATTCATCCAGGATGTAGTACAAAAGCAAACACTAAATATTAGAGCATTCCATATATTCCATTAGTCATCATTAATTTGATAGATGAATTCCGTCCTGCCGGTGTAAAATTCCATCTCTACCCACCACTAATCAAATAACTTTTTTTTCTTCTTTAGGTATACTCACATGACACCCACTCAAAAGCCTACGGAAGGAACCCAGGCAGAATTTTTTGTATTTTGGGGTCAGATGAAATTCACCGCGTGTAAGTGCTGTTATACCAGGATCGCTTCGCTCCAGCAACCAGGACTTAACACATTTTCTAGGAACATCAATTTTCCTAAAATATTAGTATACTATTTCATGCAAGAATTATGAAAGTTCGCCTTTCTCCTAGAACTAACCTTCACGGAGAAAGTCGTTTCGTACCGGTATATCGAAATCTACCTAACCAATCTTAGCAGTGGCATCCAGCTACCTGATACAAAAAAAGTAACAATGAGAAAAACGGGATCGATCCTTAGCGAGATAATCATTAACCGAGCTCGTATGAATCTTTGACGGTACTAAAAATTCACCGCGTGTAAGTGCTGTTATACCAGGATCGCTTCGCTCCAGCAACCAGGACTTAACACATTTTCTAGGAACATCAATTTTCCTAAAATATTAGTATACTATTCCATGCAAGAATTATGAAAGTTCGCCTTTCTCCTAGAACTAACCTTCACGGAGAAAGTCATTCCCAGCTATATAGAAATGCCTAGCCGATCTTACCAGTGGCATCGAGCTACCTGATACCTGATACAAAAAAGTAACAATGAGAAAAACGGGATCGATCCTTAGCGAGATAATCATTAACCGAGCTCGTATGAATCTTTGACGGTACTAGTGACGACATAAGGAATGGAACGACCGAACTTTCTCCTTTTCATATGAAAGTTGTTTTTAGAATTTTTCCTTCATGTCCAAAGAAGACCAGCAGCTTTCATTAACAACTGGCACTGGCAGCTCTCGCTAATAATGCCAATGCTGCTGCACTGCCCTCTGGTCTGATCCCCTCTCCAAATTAGGGAGTGAAGAGCATAGAGCTAAAGCTATATGCATCGGACATAGTTTTTTTTATTGTATTGTTATTATGTAGTACGAGACATACCCTGGCACGACATGATAACAAGATATTAGCGCGAACTAATATTATGTTGAGTGAAAAAAAAACAAGCTAAGCCTAATAGTAATTGCTCCACTAATAATACTAATGCCAAACTCGAGTCCAACAAGCCCTACTCTCTCCCCTTTTTATTTGAGGAGCAGTAAAAATGGAACACCAAAAAAAGCTAAAAAAAAAAAAAAAGAAGAGCGCTAAATGCTGGTGGTGGTCGGCGTATACTCCGAAAATTAGTCCAGGAAAACCCCAACTCGGAAAATTACAGTTAAATATTATAACCTCGCGCTAATGTTTATTTTAGCGTCATTATCACCCATTCATGGTATCAGAAATGTAATTTGCTTAATGTTATTAGTGTACTATTATGGCTAACCAATGGAGCGCTGCAATTGCTGCATCATACGAAAATGGAACTGCCAGCCGTTATGTGGATCATCACATCGCTGTTTGTTTACACTTAATGCCAGACACAGCAACGGTCAAAAAACACGCTTTTTTCAGCAGTCATCGAACGCTATTGCAAAAATTCTGTGGAGCTATCGCTGTTACCTCAAACGGTAACTGTTTTAGCTGTTACGCCCACCTAGTGTCAATTCTGCTGCAAAACACACCTGGCCTCAATAATATTTCTCCAAATATTGCAAATTAAAGTGGGGATTTCGCGTATCCCACGCAAAAAAGTGGTGAAATTCCAGAGAATTCTGAGGTGAAACGAAAATACGCTCTCTGTGCCCTATCCCTACAGCCTTACCGAAAAACATTTTGTCAATGAAACTCAACACGACTACAAAAAATCTGAAATAAAAAATTAATGCATTTTAGTAATGATGTCAACGCCACCTGATTGCCTACAAATACAAAATACGCAGGCAGAAGGCAGACAGTCCCCTGTAGTTTTCCGTGACGTCATTCTGCATGGATTTATTGATTATTCCTTCACTCTTAGAAAGAGCCAAGGGAACTTTTTTTTATATATTTTCTGTAGCTGGCTTTGTCTAAATAGAGCTATTTGTGGCGTCGTGCAGGCAGGTGCATGTCGGTAACTTTCATATGCAGGCATATATATCCTTCCCTATTCCAACGAAAACTTTTTTTTGAAGCTTTGTGAAAGTTGTTTATGCACTTTCCACTCTCTTCAATAATACTTTCTCGATCCAGTTATAGTATTCGACCAGAAGTGCATGAAGATATCCCACCGGACAAAAGCGAGAATTGTTATGCTCTCCAAATGCTGAACTTTACATGTAGTTGGCAGCTTATAACTGCAAAATATGACAATGACAGTGCAATTAGTAGAGTAGCATGCATGCCCTCCCATTAATTAGCTGGAGAGCAGCTGCGTCGTTTTTTTCGCGTATTTGCTCTGAATTAGTGTTGCTAAATATAGAAAACAGCAGGACAAACGTGCTACGTAAAAAATCCCCATTAATTTCAGCTTATTAAGGGCCTTGGGTATCCAATTATTATCATCTATCTGCCCAAAAAATTACAGCAGCAGGACTATGCACACAAGAGCCGAAGTGCAACTCTCAGGCAGAGCATTACACTCGCTCATTCGTTTCTCCTCATCGTAAAAATATTAACATTAAAAAGCATAAACGTCCAGAGATTCGCAAACATAAACAAACATATCATGTTACAGCAAAACCTGAATGTTTTGCTCTGCAAATGCACGCACTATGCAACCACTTGCACTGCCTCTGATTACAGCTAATTTTTATTTGCGAGTGTGTACCATTTTCAGTACTGGCATAACACACAAGTTGAGCAGACATTTTATGAGGTCAATTCAGAAAAACTCTGTCGCTATCATAAATCTGTGGATCATTTATTTGGGTTTATTGTGCACCTATAAAAATTTCTGCGAAAAGGATTGAGACCAGCACACTGGCTAGCGAGAAATTACGTTTTTACCTAGAACAGGATGCGCCTATAATCAGCCTCCTATAATAGGAGTCCTATTACGTTGTAGACTATATCGATTGTAGACAAGTGAAAATAATTATTTTTTTGCAGTTGCTATACAATGAATGCATTGCATTTGAACTTTTTTTGTAGGATCGTTCCTGAATTTTTAGAGAACCGTTTTTCCTCTCGGCTCCTTTCACTGTTTACACTTCTATTACACGAGAAACTTTTGCTATTTTTAGTTGTTTGCACTTGTCGCCCACATATGGGACGTGTATAAGGCAACTGTCAATACGTCTTCCAAACTTTAATTGAATTTTACGCAAGCACGTCTCCAATTTTCGTAAATAACCCAGAAAAGAATGAGCTGAACTACTACGTCTACAAGATAATTGCAAATAAAAACGTTCATCAAGCTGAAACTGCCAAGAATATTGCAGTTGTTACCGGAATAAAAGAAACTCTCTTTACACAACGGTATTGTCACTGGAAGCGATGAAAAGAACTAATTAAGCCTGGCAGAGCAGCCGGATTAACTTTAACTAGCCTCCTGTGTAAAATTCCATGGAAAGAGCCCGTACAAAAGCAGACAGCTAAAAAAATTCTGCTATCAAGCTTAATTAAATGTCCACAATATACCAAAACGTAATTTTAAAATGAACTATTTCATAACCGAATTTTTTTCCCGTACTAAACTAACAATGACATGAAGGTGAAAGACAATTTAATCATTTCAGTTGTCAGTCCAATCTACATACGAATCAAAGTCAGTGTCAGCTCCATTTTACCAACACCATTTCTAATACTTGAATGGAAGACTTGGTAGCTACATTTTACAACGTGGCGTGACAAACCTATCCAAAAAAAACTTTTTTTGCGTAGTAATAAATTTTTATAAAGATGATTATTAAGGTAGTACCCAGCACAAAGTGATAAATGGAACGTATACTTTTCCCCGTTCTCAAATCCTTATAGTAAGCGTGACCTTCAACAGTTCTTAAGTCGTACTTTATTCTGAAGTGCTTCCAGGAACAGAAATAGTGGCTGAGCTCCACTACTATCAAATTAATCTGAAAGCACACAAATGGAGAAAGCTTTCTTTCTCGCTAAAGCCAAAGTCAGCCTCTTCATATTCTGGAGAAAAAAATTGTAACTTGCGGCAATTCCTCTTTTTTTCACTCGACGTGAATACATTAGATAATGTGTATTTCTTGTACTCTCCGCTGCATCTCTTCTTCAAGGAGCCCATTTTTCTCGTGGTAAATATGATGGATAGTTTGCGGGAATCGTATTGTGCACTTGAGTACAAAATTATATATTCCGAGCATACCGAAAAGCTCACAACTTTCTCAAGGCCAAAAACGATAAAGGGATTTTTCTGGCAGGGTGCCAGCGATTAAAAAAGCACAAAGGCTAAAGTTTTGATCGGGTAGACTAAAAAGTTATCGCAGGATACATACAAGACATATACTTAAATGAACTCGTTTGAACTGACTCTTTCCCTATATGCATGCCTCAATAATGGTTGAGTTGCTCACTGCTCGTCGGTTGAGTGAAACGCATTCAATCACATCACCTTTCACCAGAAAAATTCTTGCAACAACTAGAATTACTAGTTCGCGGGAGTAAAACAGAAAAAAGAGGATAAGTACAGGGTAAAACTTCTACAAACAAAGTCAAAGTAGTTTTCTCCTTTACTATTCTGAGAGAGCTTTATTAATATAACGAACTGTAATATAAATAGTTCATATGCGTAGTAGTAATTGCCCAAAAAGCTGTTTGACCTTGACTATCAATTTTCATTTCGCAAATCTGTTTCCTTCACTCAACGGGAAAAGCTACAGGGAATAGCAGCCCGCTTTTAGTTTTATAATCGCAATTTACATCTATTCTTTATGCCAACTCAGTTCCCGTTGTCATAAGCAGCTTTTGGTGAAAGTGTGGGCGACCGAAAGGTAAAAAAAGTAAGATAAATGCTATAAATATCTACAACCACTCTTCTGACAGGATGTTCGCGACATTACATAGAGCCGCTGTTCCCTTTCTCCGAAATGCATCTCACGTCTCACGGCAGTCCTCACTTTATTTAATAAAAATAGGAAATCGTGCAGACTTCATATTCCTAGGCACATCCGCATTTTGCTTATAGTAAAACAATGTCTAGGAAAAATACTATCACCTTCTCTTTGTAATTTGCAAATATTTTAATGCCCACCTTACAACTACACTAACAACAATGGCAACATTATTAACAAAAGTGTTAAGCCTTCCTACACCCAAAATTCCGCTCATGGAAAAACCGATTTCATGACAAAAATAACTGCCCAACTGTTCCTATTCCCATGATATAGCCTAGTCGTAGTACCTGGATGTTAAGGCCTTAGGAAAATGACGCCTACTAAATACATCGTACAAGGTTCAAAAGAACCATTCAATGCTATACTAAAAATTATTTAACAATGGATATACTTCAGGCTGAAACTATGGCGTACTTTTCCACTCCATTTTTCCTGCCTCTGGTGAATAATCCGGTGAGTCATATTGAAGTATATTTTAATCCATCTTGTGTATAGATGATGACATGCCATGCCACTATGAATATCTATGAATTATGAATCCCACAAAAAACTTTGTTCACCAAATTTTCTTGGAATATAAAGGAAAAACAGGATCTTTCACACTAAAAATACACATTCCGCTCGATAAAAATTCGTACGCTCAAAGATCCCATTTCTCAACAACACTACGCGCTTTAAGCAGCAAAATAAACGAGTGTCAAGCGGGTTTTAAGAGAAGAGCACAATGCAAAAATGTAATCTTACAAAACTGCTCAAGCTCCGTCAATAATACCTACGTAAATGATTTATTATATTTGCATTCTCGCTCTTTAGAGGGCAACTTGCCGATTTTAAGTTTGTGTGGCGCCAGCAGGAATTCCTGGCAAATTTCCTGTACTATTTCACTACGTAATTAACACCTAAAAGCTCCTGCAAAATTAAAAATCTTGAAAAAGCTTTTCTAAGAAAAATTAGCAACTGCATCCCACTAATCTGCACCACTAATAAACGAGTAGAACGAGCAAAAGTTGCGAATTCTCAGCAGTAGCCTATCCACAGAACAGGATGCATTTTAAGCAGTTTTACTTTTTTTGCAAGTATTGCCTGCTGATTCAGAGCTGGCTGATCATTTTAAACTATGGACTGATCCAATTCTTCTTATGAGAGCGGTCAGGTTAAAAACAACACATGCCAAATCTAAAGCATGTCATTAGAGCTGCATAAGGGAAAAGTGCGGGCGCTATCACCGCAACAAATCTATTTTCCTGTCATAAGTAAAATTGTTTTTTAAATAAACCTTTTGCAGAGAAATACTATAAGGAAATGCTCGCTAATTATTTTAAAGTGCTCTTTCGCAACAAAAATGCCATTTTTACTTCATTGTACTCTTACTCTATTATTATGTTTACGAATAAGTTACTTCTAAAAAATCTATCCATTACTCACTCTCTCTCTCACAGTGTATGCTATTTTGGTAGCTCGAGGAAACTCCGTGAGAATTTACTGCACGAAACCGGGCAAACAAAATAAAATGATGCAATATCAAGCACTATAGCACACTCAACGCAACGGCCACGCTTTTGATTTTAAAGCTGGATCACATAACAAAACAGTCCACTATAATCAAGGTCGAGCTATTATTGCAAGTTTCCGCTACTTCACATGCCCGCAGCATAGTTACATGCCCAATTGCCATTTCATATTTTGACATGCTGCCGCCATGCTCGAATCACGACAGTAAAGCCATTTAATAGCTACAAGCACTCTTTTTATGTACACTTTACAGATATAAAGCCACCCCATCGTTATTCGTTATGAAACTAACGATTACTTAAATTTCCAAATGAAAGCTTTTTTGTTGCTCACAAACTGAACGCATTTCTCTCTCGTTGGCACCAAAAACACAAACAAATTAGCAAGCAGAATGTGCTAATATTTCTAGATCATTTCAAATTTCCGGTTTAGTCTAGTTCTAGGTTGCGAAATTTGTCCCGCTGATGAACACTCGCTAAAAAAAGTGTGTATTTCGCACTTCAAGTCGGCACTTACATTATTACTACTTCCTCTATTTACCTCGACTCTCGACTAGCCCGACCTTTATTTTTACGCTACCTCAGCTTCCTCAACATTTAACTTTGTGAGCTTTGCTCATGAACCTCCCCTTCGGTGAAATATGATCCCAGCCGCAAAAAAAATCCTCTTTTGTAGACACCTTTCCTTGAATCTTACCGGTTCATATCGTCACCAGAATCCTGTTTGCCAAGGTGAAAATCGCGGAATCTGCAATGCAGCCTTTACTACACCACAACTGTCACTCACCCATTTTCCCAGCCCATTCATTCCATTCACAAAAACGCAAATTGAAACAGGCATATTGCACAGCAAAAACATTACAATTCGACCTGGGGCGCGGGGCATATCGCATTACAACTACATATAAGCTGATAGTGCATACATCAATACTGTATATGTCTGTGAAAACATTGAAACCTTGGCACACTTGGATTTTGGAACCTACGTCGAGTTTGCTCTTCTGTAACGGCAAACGGCGGATTCTCAGCGGACACTCTGCATCTTCTTCCTGGTAAATGGTAAACGAGAGACGAGAAGCTAAATCCTTGCTCGCTTGCTCAAGAGCAAGAGCACTGTCAGTGCCAGTGCCGCAAACACAAGAAGCCTTCTTGAAGATGACTCTTGCGAGGCTCACAATAAATCCATTTCAGCCATAACCATAACCTTGGCTAAAGCACAAAACGAAATGCCCTTATGCTCGGATTTTCATTGCAGTAAGTAGCATTTTGGCTTCCAACTCTTTTTTTCTTCTAAAACTACTGCATACAAACGTCCAGTAATAATCCTTTCGGCCATTTACTAAATTTTAACAAATTACATCTGCTTCCTATTTAAGACATTCCAAGTTTTTTCGTGAAGCACACGGAGTCTGACATTTTACGTAAGATCTCATCTCTGCCGAGCATGCATATCCAACTTTCCACTTTTCAAGCTTAAAATGCACTTGGCGTCACTCTCTCATTGCGATTACGTTTGTGTTTGTGCCATGAATACACAATTCCGAATTTACTCAAATTTATTGCTTACTTATTGCGCTAAATTAGCGAGAGAATGACAGAACCCTGTCATATGATATTTTCTCTAAAACAACAAAGTGAACAAATGCGAAGCTCAAAGGAACGCTCGTGCGTCATTATCCCAGCTTTTTACTTTTTTTAGCTTCCGTTTCTAGCTTTAATCCACCACCGTCAGCATCAGCATTTCCCAATACTTTTAGCGAATTGTGAAATAGTCAAATCAATAATGAACTAGGAAATCTGCGTAGGTCGAAGTTAACTGGAAACAGTCCTGTCATGTGGCGGCCGTGCTCCTCCTTCCCCATTTCTCTTAGGAGAGCATACCTAATAAATAGATAATGGGAAAGTAGAAAAAAATGCTTTCCTCATAGAAAAAACTTTTTTTTTACATTGGTACAAATCAATAGGCTCCTGCTCGTTAATCTTGTTAAGTAGATTAGCACCTTCGGGAAATAACATATGTAGCAAAAATGCTATAATTTTTAATGCAAACTTGTCATCAAAATGTGGAAACAAGTCAGCAGTTTTTTTGCCAGATGCTGGCGATTACCGAAAAATGGCTGTAAATTAAAGTGCACTTACCTACATTTGTTTTAAAAATAGCATAAAAAATAGTTCCCTAAAACAACGCGACAAACGGTCAACTGCGTGTATTTTACCGCTCCCTCCTTATCCTACAAAGTGCACTTACCTACATTTGTTTTAAAAATAGCATAAAAAATAGTTCCCTAAAACAACGCGACAAACGGTCAACTGCTCCCTCCTTATCGTACTTCCGTGGCATTTCACAATGGAGCAGTCGAGCCAGAACTAACGAGCGCCAATGGAAAACTACTCGTTTCTATTAGAGCTTCATTTTCATTTTCCTCCCCAAAGTCATTTTGAGGACAAAACACCCGGCGCCCCCATCATCTCCTCTCACCACGCTAATTGCATCAATAAGCCAATATAATTGAGCGGATTCTCCATTCCCAGATGAAAAGGAGAAAAGAACAGCCAGACTTAAATTAAATTAACAATGCAGATTATAATAGCCAAAATCCATTGAATTTTAAGCACTCTCCGCTATCCGTTATCCGATGCGCAAAAAAATCTCCCCTGGTTGCCTTTTCGGATGTTAGTGGACCTGTGAGAGCGCTTTTAATTTCAATTTGAAAGGAATCTCATTAACCACATTCTCCTTAGGCCGTTTCGTGTGAAATATATTTGTCTGCAATAATAATGAGTTTGCTCAACAATCTTTTTGTCCTTGCAGCTAAAAACTTTGCCCAATCCCACAAAAAGCTGGACTGCCTAGCCAAAAGAGCCAGAACCCAGGTACAACTTACATCCACGGATATTACAATTACAAAAGCTTCCCATTACTCTAAAGAAACGGCACATAAACTTTTATAAACAGAAAGTTTTGATTGTTTACTGCTCTTTACAATTGCTAATGGGGCGCTCCTATTTGAAACTCGTAAAATTTCGTAATTATACAGTGCGGAATGTGACTTTCCATATATACCAAAAGCAAAAGATGACCTTGCAACTTGGATGAGAGTACTTCTGCACCTATTAAACTAGCGTGGTATTTATAGTAAGCTCATGTCACAAAATTTATGATTTACAATTACGAGTTCTATCCCGACCTTCAACTTGATAAAACACTGGATTATATGAATTTATATTATGCTTGTGAGTTGTACGACAATTGAAAACTATGTGTGCGCTTATCTACGAGCACATATAATATGCTCCTTTGTGCTCACCTACATTATTAGTGGGCACAAGTGTTTATTTGACTACACACATAAAGTTGCATCATCATCTACGTATCTGTACTCGCACAAAAATATCATTTACTCGCTTCTCCACGCATTTCAAAACACCGATGAGTGTGATCATGCTCCGCTCATTACTACATCACTAAACTTTACCTCATCTACTCAGCCACTACTAGTAAAGCCATATCATAACTTTGTCCAGAATTTTCTGAGCTTTTATGGATGAACGTGAATGGGGAGTGCCTAATTATCCGCGGAACTCATCTGCAAACACAGCCACCTACTATCTTCCCACAGCATCTCATTATAGCTTCAACATTTCATAACTTCCTGATTTAGGTGAGCAAAACAACGCAATTTCGTGTAATATCTTTTTTCCGTACTGCACACGTAATACGCGATATGCGATGATGCGTGAGCTAATAATGCAAACTATCATCACATTCAGTTGACTACACACACATGTAACTACTTAGCATTCTCCCATATCATATCAAGGAAGATATCATCTCTTGGAAATGACGGATATCTGGCTTGTACCACTAAAAAATTTGTAAACAGTCAAGATTTCCTTACAGAGACTGTCAAAATGGCATATTCCCGTACACCCCTCCTCTTCTGCGGAATGTTTGTCATTTATAGAGTTTTAAGTAAACATTCGATAAGTTCGATGAGAGCGCTTATTGCGTTTGTCGACAGACATTCTTCACGTTTTCACCAAATGGCTACAGCCATAGCTGACAAGAGTGCACAGCCTGCACATACACGTCTTGTTGTTTTGTGCAAAAAAAGTAGATGTGCATACTTGTATGGATGCATATTTATCTGAGCCAGAACGAAATGAGACAAAAATAGGTAGAGTACTCAAGCATGCTTTATTTTTATAAAGAAAACATCTATCTCTGTGTATCGGAGATATTTGCATCCAATGGAAAGACTGATTAACCATTTTAAAGGTCGTTGTCTTAATCAGCGCGGAAAAATCTGGATTTTTCGCGTAGCAAAACAAACTTAAGGTACATTTTTTTCAGCCCTACAAAACTATACTGCTATTTTGGGACGAGTAGTGCGCTTAGAGATAGCACTAAGAATGTACAAGCAGCGAGCATAGATGTGAACGTACGCGTAGAGTAGACAAGACATTTTTAGGTAACTTTCTCTTGTCAAATTACTTAAATCGTGTAGGGCTAGATGAGCGGAAACTAATGCCAGCTAGAACATCACACATCACACCAACGCAAAAAAAAATTATTTCCTTCCTCTTATCAGAAACCAGAAAACTATACTTTTTAAAAGGATATAGCAGCGCTATCCAATTCACTGCACTAATTCGTGGCTGACTAGGTTGACTATAATTGATTTTCATGAAACTGCGCCGCTACTACATCACTTTCTTTGACTGCCAAAAAAACCGAGAGAAATAATATGCTCCTATCACACTTTTTACTACTCTTATATCTCCGATGAATATGATATTGTAATTGTAGCTTTATGCGGTGTAACGTTCAACATCCCGTGTCGTGTAAATCTTGTCCTAATAACCGTAGCCAACAACATAACACTCGCCAGTTGCATAATTCCAGTAGTAGCTCTGGGATCAAAAACAAATGCTGAAAACGATATTAATTACCCAATTACCACCACATCAATTTTTCACTTTACTGAAACTGGACGCTGCAGAACTAGAGGCGCCTCCCATTTTAAACTTTTATATAAAGTCTGATGAAATCTCTCACACAGTTACAGTTTTCGAAACTAGGTCCGCTATAGCAGAAAGGGCAACAACATACCAGAGCAGAATTAACTGGTAACTACTTCCACAGAGAAAAATCTTTCCCAACTGGGTATCCTATTCTGAAATAGGTATATGCTTTCTTTCCGCTCGATATGCCACTTTACCAGTCCAAATTGTGGTACGTTCACTCAGAAGAGCAAAATATGTAGCAAGCAATACCCAATAGGTTATGTAATACCCTCGAAATTGTGCTTTATGTTTGCGGCCACCAAATAAATACTAATCGACTACATGATTCCCTCCAAGGAAAAATGCTTATGGACCGCTCTTCTCGTATACTTTCCGTACCCTTTTTAGATATTGGAAAAATTAGAGCACCTCTTAAGCAGCAATACCAACTAAAACTCACGCTTTCCGCAATGTTAACAAATAATTTACTTATAAATGTTCTTTCGACACCCGAACTCGCAATTTATCCTGACTTATGAGTACTACTGTCATTAACTCTATAATTAAAAAAATAGCAGACATGCCTATCTATTATTACTGCGACCACAACACTTCAGCAAATCAAAGTTATTGAATATCAGTAGCTATATGAGTAGTATGGACAGTACAAGGACGACAAACAAAAATGTCAAGAGTCATGGAATGTGAACTATTATTTTCAACAACGTCCACATCATTTAATGAGTGCTACCATAACTTGTAGCAATTATCTATTACATGATTGCGACATGAACTCCTTTAATAAGAACACCTTAGCTAATACCTACCTAAATTGCAAGCGTTTTGCCAGATCTGATAAAATTTTACCTATAAAATTAAATAGTCTACAAATTCTGCATAATTTATTTGCTTTAAAATTCAATTTTCAATTTTGATAAATGATGAAACTATATTGGCAACTGAGCTCACACTCTGAACTCATCAATTACCACTTTCGCTCGGTTTATTAGGGAGAAGCGACGGGAGCTACTATTATGTAGTAGAATTGGATGATGGGGTGGAAGCACAATGGAGCAGCGTAAAAATATATACTTTGTATGTACATATTTAAATTATTGAAGGAGCTGTTGTGAGATGCAGAGATGCTTTTGCAGAAGTGTTTGGTGTGGTGGTGGCTGCTATGCTCCTCGCAATCCCCTCCGTTCTCTCAGCCTTACTGCGCACTTAGCTTTTTCCATTATGCTCAACGCTTAAAATTTATATAAAACAAAGCATTTTGTGCCTTCTTACGTGAATAGTGAAGCTCTCCTGGCTTTTCACGAGCTCACTTCATGTGTTTGTGTGAGAGCTATAAAGAGAGTGAGATTCCATTGTTTACAAATCGCACAAAGTAAACAGAGCTGTTTCTGCGGCGCCTCCTGTCCTGGCTAAAAATGTGGACTTGTGGACTACATATCTAACTAGAACAAAATAGTGCGCGATATGACTCTCATATAGCGATTGAATTAATTGAGATGTGTACACATTTACACAACACAATGCACAAAGTAAGTAGGCAACGTGCGCTTCTGAAAAGACAATGGCAGACACGGAGAAATAAAATCTACAAGTCAAATTCCACACCGTGAAGAACAACTCCTGCTAGTTTAAATGCGCTCTGCTTCACAATATCCACCTTGTAAAACTTTGTTTTTCTCTGATTGGATTCATTAGCGAGAGAATGCACCTATGTGTAAAAAGACACAAGTTTTAGTCCTTCTTTCTGATGCATGATGAAATTATTTTTATTCTCCATTCATGTTAATGTTAAGCAGGAAGCAAAAGCAAAGTGGGTATGATTTTTTGAGAAATGTGTTGCTCCCTGGATTGGGAGATAAGGACAAGAATTTATAATTTACAACACAGATTTTTGTATCGATACGAATTCAATGCTAACCTTATCTACTGTCAACACTGTTAGCTGTAGCATTAACTTTGAATTATTCACATACCTACCTTAATGTACTCTTAGCCAGCGAAGGATACGATACATCAGGCAGAATAAGTATAGCAGCAATAAGCAATGATAAATACGAGCTCATTAATATTTAATGTGCTACAGACGCTAAACATGCTTGTGTAGGTACTTAAAACAAGTTGACATCGACAAAGATGACTTCTCTCCTTGCAAACAATCCAGGAGGTATGTGAGCAACTTTGGTTGGGTCGCCCTTTTTGTACTCTTTTCACTCCACCATCATCATACTATCAACAGCCCGAAGCGAGAAAAACAGCAACAAAAATGAAGACTTTGAACTAGAACATTCTCAAGGCTATATACATTTATGCCGTACATTGTTGCTGTTACTTTGTTACTGCACGCTGTGACTCGAGTACAATCAAAACAGAGTGCTTGAGAAGTTGAGAGCGTGATGCAAACGCTCTCATACTCTCATCACCACATCACCCTTTTTTACACGATGTATGGATTCGATCATATACTCATAGTAAGGATTTAAACTTTGTAGTTAAAAATTATTACTACTTCATCTGAAAATGTTGAGATTGTACTCCTCTCTTGAAAAACCAGCGTTGACATTTTTATAACAGAAATCGATAGAAATGTCACTCGTCGTCAGTAATGAATCACTACTTTCATTCAGGTGA
>JAHZND010005815.1:0-11433 GCA_027744115.1 Acrocyrtus sp. NNG-2020
TTGTAACTCATTTTTCCCATGCTCCGTTCTTAGAGTACCCACAAAGTACAGGCTCCAATCTTGTAAGGCAACATCTTTTTAAGAACCTATTAAATTATGCTATCATTACACATTATATTTTACCGTGTAGTAATGATTGCAACAACAACAGGTTTTAGTTGGTGGCATTTACGATAAAGTAGCTGCAGTTGTAGCAGCTGAGCAGTCTGTTTTGTTGCGTACATACCATTATTACTGTTTATGGGGATAATTTATACCAATTCTATGATGCCATATGATTATCCTCCCATGTGCCTATGCACTTTTATTTATCGTCCTGCACTTTACAAAAGCTTTAGTAGCTTTTCAGTCAAATGGAGCAATTTTTACTTGAACACAGAAAAAAAATATTCCGCTGAGAATTTTAATCTCCGCTTCTATCTTGAAAGGAATATTTTTCTTGAGCTGCGAATTATTTTTTTTTCTTCTGCAGGCAACACAGAGGCAGCAATAAATCCACTTGATTCTGTTCGCTATTGCTGATGGACATCATAATATTTAGTATCGCATATATGCATTGGCTGATGAGTGATTGTGGGTGCCACCACTGCTGTGGGATACGAGAAACAGGATCGTTTAACTTCGTTAAAATGCTTGCCTACAGCTGAAAATTAAAACTGGCAAGTGCAAAACATGCAGTTTTTCTCTAACTGCAGACTGCATCACTGCAGTGAGCGACCTGTGCAAGTAGAACAAAAAAAAATTGTGCATTGCCTGCTCATCAAGCAATTATAAACCTTTTTTTTATTATTGGATGAGGATGAGAGGGCCATAAAAAAGAGATCCGTACCTAATCCAAGTGCACTTAAGTTCATTGCTAGACAAGCTTTTCACATTAGAGCTTCTCTGTCACAGGATCATCCAAAGGGGTTGCCTTTAGGATTTTGTGTATCTTGCTTTTGCACTTTTTACTCCTAAAAAATTTTTTTTGCTGGCAGCTGTTAAATATTATTTTGCAATTTGTAATACTCATGTTTTATATGAAAACATTACTCAATAATAAAACATTTAATTTGATAATGTGCCCATAAAAATCACACGTAATATATTTTTTTTGGAGAAATGGTTATCATAAATAGCAAAGTTGGTCACTCATCATAAAAAGTATTTTTATGGTGCTACTTAGCTGATTTCATTAAATGCGGCATATGTCTAACAATAAAAGTGTGATTTGAGATGCATTTTCTTTTATTCTTGCGCGGAAGAGACTAGCGCAGAGAAGCCTCATATTTATGCGCATTTTCAATTTTTCATTGTGCCAGAATTTCACTTTGAGCTAAATCTAACACATACTTGTTACGAAACAACTTTTCCGTGTTAATTTGGCATGAGATATTTATTGTTATTTGCGCCCCCAACAAAGAATCAATACTGCTCAGGAATGCCGATTAGCCTCAGCTTCGGATTTCAATTGAGTATTGAGGCAGAGAGGTCTCCTCATTTTGAGTGGATCAACTGCGTCTCAGCACCAGTCCAACGTGAGTTTGGCGATGTGCAGCAGAAATTAGCTGAGGAATAAAAACCGGCAGTAGAACAGAACACCTTCGAAAAAAAATGTGTGACCATTCAAAAACTCTGTTAAAACTGATATGAATCTCAGTACACGAATTGCAGCTGTCTGCTCAATAGTTACACTTTGCAGTCGCCGAAAACATTAAATGCGCATTAGTTGTAAAAGGACTTAAAACATCGAAGTCTTTTCGAAATCAGTCGTCAACGATTATCTGTGAACATGAAGTGAAGTGAATCAGATAGACAGTGTGCACCGTACCACAAAAAATGACGGAAGGATGATGTCAATGAAGTGTTTTATTTCGGGTCATCCTTGGCCCCCATACCACTTTTGTGTGAGTTG
Organism: Acrocyrtus sp. NNG-2020; assembly: GCA_027744115.1. Taxonomy (NCBI): domain Eukaryota; kingdom Metazoa; phylum Arthropoda; class Collembola; order Entomobryomorpha; family Entomobryidae; genus Acrocyrtus; species Acrocyrtus sp. NNG-2020. The sequence goes on from JAHZND010005815.1 coordinate 1,895, forward strand.
GAGTTGGAGCTTTTTTTTGGGGTCGTTTAATACACAAAGGCAAGACAACAGACAACCGCTATGATGATTGACAAAGTAATCAATAATCTGATTTGCTGCAGTAGGACTTTTTTGTGAGAGGACGCAAACGCGAAGCTAACCGTACTGAAAATATGTAGTTTACACTCTGCAAGGTATATTATTAGTATTAGCTATGTATGAAGATGCAAGTTGGATTTTCCACAGAGATGCATTCTACGCACTAATCTAGCTCTGATATATAAAAAAAAGTTATTTTCTTGATTTGTTTCATTTCGTTGCTATAAAAAGGCTTTGTAGATTGCTGGCTGCAATTGTAGTATGAGTTATTTCCTTGCACAGAATACTGCCATGTCATCCTGCCTACTTGTTTTCGTGAAGTTGAGCAAGTCAGTTCAATTAGCTTTAATTAAAAATGCTTATGCCCATCAGGAAATGACCTTTAACTATTTTTTGTGCAGCTACAAACGACAACTTTTTTTGGAGGTGGCCAGTTTTTCACCTTTCTCACGACAGATGGACAACCTAGTCAGGGATGAAGTGGAGGGGCAGGAGCTACTAAATAAGAAAGAGTAGTACTGAACTGATGATGAAGAGCTCTCTTTTTAAGATGCTCAGCAGGGCTCAGAAATGATCTACGTGAGGTGCACCATGTGCAGTTAATTAGAAAAAGGCCAATACTTTTGCTACTAATTAGATAAGATTTCTCTGAAAAATTCAAGTGTCCTTTGCGCTTATCCTCTTACAACGTTTTCTAATTACTTTTTTGGGGCTGATCTAGGCCATTTGTTGCAAAATGCAGGATAATTCCAGAAGCAGCTTGCTTGTCTGCTTTAGTTACAAAATCCCAAAACTTTTTGTCTAACAATCCTTATTGTAACCCCATTCATGTGGCAACCTGCCCATTCCTCACATTTTCAGCACGAAACATTTTTACGAAAATATTGCGTATTCTTTTGCTTCGTCATCCACTAAAAAACTAAACAGTTGAGGAAACACACAGGTTCTTTAAATTTATTCAGATTTTCAACTAATTTATTGCACTTTACCTAACCATTTCCATATTTTTTCATGTGTCATGCGACATAAAATGGCGGTGGTGATCTAATCGTACCTACCACCTACCCCACACTTTTTTTGCGTGTGAGCGGTACAAAATGCAATTTAAACTCGAAAAATCGTATTTTTTGTTGGTCATTCGCACTTCGCACACACATTACGCCAAGTTTAAATCAATTCGATCTCCATGTGTGCTATTAAACAGGTATTACTTAATTTTTTTAAGTTAAATTATCCCCATAAAAGTTGCTCTAAACCTTGATTGCTCCACTGCAGTGGTTCTCGCCTCGCTTCGGTGCTCCCAAAAAAGATGCAGTAATGGTAGTTTGACTACTATGCAGAATGCAGTTCTCATCATCTCTTGCAACTTTGTAGCATGTCAACCGTCGTCAGTTTACCTTCACTGGTCTGGTAGTAAGTATTCACCACGCTGGTCACTCGAAAATTTGCGTTTTGCGTTATTTCGCGTAGAGATGACAGTTCACTTTTAATGGGCAGTAAAATGTGCTCGAAAGCATTTTTTGAAGAAAAAAATTGTCTGTAAAAGTGTTGCATGAATTATTTCTTTTGCGTTCCCACTCAAACTTCTTCCATTACGCAACCTTCTTGAGCTACCTGCCACCTGCCCTGCAAGGAAAGATCTTTGTGAAAAGACAAAAGTGTGATGAATAGGACTCTACTAAAAAACTACATATATGGCCATTTACATCACCTGCAATTTTAGCTTGTTTACCTAAAAATCTGTATTCTTGGTTAGAGCTCTCTCATGAAACAATTCACTTTTTGATGCAATAGCTTTATCTGGATCATAAATGGGGTGTTGATCGCAGCAAGAAAAAGCTGGCATAATGTGGCGTAGCCTTCCCTGAGAAGTAATTTTTTTTGCCTAATTCTTTTTTTTTCGCTAATGCTTTTGCAATAACAAAAGCCATAACGGATTTTGCCTTCGTAGCAAAAAAAGCAGATATTTTACCCTTTACCTTAAAAACAAGCTCTCATCTGTACACTTAATCAAACACGCTAGTTCTCTTGTACACACGCACTACAATAAAAATCGTAAGTTCATTAACTGTGTTGGCAATAAGTTGTGTAATCCAGCTTAACTCATTGTGCGAAATTAAGCCGCGACCGCACCTCAGAGCCTCAGACCTAGACGAGTACATTTGCACGTATCACATATCATCGTATTGGCATCGGCACATCACCATCAGCATCAAGTTTTCTGATGATTGATGAGCAATTCTCGGTTACGCAACTTCTCTCAAATTGATTCATTCAAACAAACCAAACCAATCTTTAATTAAGAAATTGCAAAAATAATGCACTCACCATCGTTTTCTAAGGACTTTTGGGAAGGCTAAACAAAATTATGCAATTTCCTTTTCACCTTTGAAAAACAGAAAAAAATATATGTGAAAATGCGCATATTTTCCAGCTTAATTTCCCTTCCTTCCATTCACGTTCAATGTCACTCTCTCTCAAATCTTGACATTATAAGGCTTGGCTTACCTTCAACCTGAGCACTTTACACTTTTAAAAGCTAAACGCTGCAAAAAATTGATTTACTCAGAAAAACGTTTTCTGTGTAATTTGACGGTAGCAAGGATACGTCTTCAGTAAACTTTGCAATTTATCTCAATTTAAATGTTACTCTCCGACCTGGACTCATAGCGAGAGAAACGTTGCCAATTCTCACAGAAGCGTTTAAATTTAAATGGTGTTGTGTTATCTTGTAATGATGGTGAGTAATGATGACAGTTTACATGCATTTTTCTGCTGATGAAGAGAAAAAAGAAAAAAAAATCAAAAACATTTATCAAATTCCGTTGCCCCTTAGGGGATCCTGACAGTCAACAGTACAGGATTTTTGCCACCATCACCCATCTCACAAATTTTTTTTCTCACTGAGCAGCCGAGTAGTAGCCCACACCTCTTACACGCAGCTGCTGCTTATTATCATCACTGAAAAATAATAATTGCATGATGAGCTTTAAGCAGTTTTATTACAAGTGTCACTGCAAAAAAAACTTTTTTTTACAAATTACGACTGAGAATACCGTAAATAAATACTGTTTTCTGAGAAGGATGGGGAGGATATTTTTTGCGCGAAGGACGTGTGAGAAGTTTGCAGATTGCCGACAAGGTCGTTCTCGCCAGTGCTGCGATTTGTCGGAATGAAAAGGCACGTTAGCTGCACAAAGCAATTTTAAGGGCTCAAGTAAAGACATTTAAAATTGCTCAGTGGCTCGTTTTATCACTGTCATTTTAGTGAGCGTAATTGGAATTTCAGCTCACTATTTGAGGCAAAATGTGAAATTATTTGGCAAATTAGCGCACGCCTTCCACTGGCTTTGACATTTGCTCAGAGTTGAAGTTCAACTTAATTTTTTTTTCTCAAAGAGTTCCTTTCTTTCCTCTTGCCTTGTACGCTAATGCCAATGGCATCAGCAGAAATAGATTTTTCATCTACCCCCAACAAATTTTCCCACCATTTAATCTCGAAAATCCATTTCAATTTTTTTTTATTATTGCTTATTCTTTTGTACACCTGACTCACATTAGTCAGTCCAGATTCCTGAAAAAAAACTGTTCCATGAAGTTTTTATTTGCTCAAAAAATTGGAGGAACGTCATTATTACAGTTATTAGTTGGCATGCTCTCCACTTTGATTACGATTTCTTCACATCCAACCGCACACTAAATCAGCAAGTGGCAACATGATTTCGTACCCTTGATTGATGTTGTTGTTATTCCCAACGTATTGAAATTGCAACATGGAGAGCTGAAGCGAAAAAAAAAATGTTTTTTTCTCTCTGCCATTTTGATGATGCATTATTGTGTCGCTGTCTATATTTGATTTATTCACAGAATGTACAAGCGTATGTCTAAATGTCTACAAGATGTAAAGTGAAGGTACGTGAGTACAGCAGATAAAAGTGGAATCCTGACAGTAAGATCGACATCCACGCAAGCGGTATACAGAGGTAGTATATAGCCTAACTGCTTGTACAATTAAATGTAGGTATCACTCCACTCATCAGCAAAATTAGAGATCTCATAACTCTCTAACAGATTACAGAGCAGTTGTTTCCGCCATAAAGCGTCTACTTATGAAGGTCTAGGTGGGCTAAAATTAATGGACTAGAATGGACCAAAAACCGTTGTACGCCACAGCATAATGAATCACTTCCACGCAAAAGTGTATTTTCGCTTCCTCCCGTACCTACTCACCCTACAGCAAGCTGTATTATATACGCTTCTAAGAAACGTTTTTGTTTTGCTACTGGCTTCCTTCCTCTTGGCAATAACCGTAATTGTCATTACTAATGGACACTTTGAATGGACCAGGCTCATAACTTGTTGGAACGATAATATTTTTGCTTTCAGCGCTGAGCTGACTAATGAGTGATGAGCCTGCCCCTCATTTAATCGCCCGTTTTGCTTCACTTGCACTCTTATTACCACACTAATTATGACAAAAGCTTTCCTTCCGCCTGGGCGTGTTTATGTTTACCAGTCCAATCCATTTTCCATCCGCTTTATTGATTGTGCTCCACCATTAGAAGCAATTTTATTTTCTAGCAGTTCAAAAATGGAGTGATATGGCTATAAGTGCTAGCGAAAAAATCAATAAATGGTGGGCTGCGCTAATGAATCATTTTCAAGTGGCCAAGCTGATGAAATAAAGAAAATGATTGGGCAGATATGGACAAGTGAGCATAATGTCATAAGTAGGGACTCGCATTTACTACACTGCGCTAATCTAATCGACGCGTGTGTATCTCTCTGCATTTGTTTGTTTCTCCATAAATGACTAAAGAAGTCCTGTCGGCCGTGTGCGGAAGTGTCTAGCAATTACATCCAACCGTGTGGGAGATTGCACACAGTTCTCTAAGGATATTTCCGGATCATTTGGTGATTTACGTTGTTGTGCTGTGGGACGAGTAATGGGTGGACATAAAAAATATATATATTTAAGATGGTGATGGTGCAACCTGCACGAAAAGCATGGCAGGGGTTTGCAGCTAAAAATCGCTGTGCTCATTCATCAACTCAGTATGAAGACGGCGACCACAAAAAAAGGAAGAGTAATGAAGTAATTAATACGGTTATTATTATTGTCACTCCAAAATATAATAATGCCTCCTGTGCACGAGCTGTGATAGTTACAGCAGCTATTATAGATATAACTTTAACAATCTGCAGAAATTGTTCCTTGACACATTTCACTAAGGCTTATCACCATCTCCAATCTGCAAAGAAAAAAAAAGATGGCAAATAAAGTATCATTGTAATTTATGCGTCCTTGTCCATAATTTATTTTTTTGGTATGGAGTAGCGGAAATACTTAATTTTTTTTCGAGCATGGAAAACGCTGTCAGCACGTTAAACCCTAGCCCAGCCCAGATTTTTGGGATGCAAATGAGACGAAAAAAATGTGTAAATTGGCTCATGTAAGTTTTATCACTTCAATTATCATTATAGCGCTTTAGAGCTCCCGAGACGAAAGTGTTTTTATGGTTGGTGCGTATTACTCAGAGAATCTAGATTATTGCCTACTCTAAGGTCACTGGCTGGTGATATTGATGATGAGCAAAGAGTAAACACACACGAGGATTTTACACCTTGTAAGAAAATCATTCACTGGAAAGGTGTAATCAGCGTAACATTCAGCATTCCACGCATTCATTCACTAAACTGTACATGATAAGCGCTTGGGAACAAAAACGCAACTTTTTGACGCATGTCTCTCTGTCACTCCTTCTTGTGCGAGAATTAAAAAAGAAAAAAAAACGTAATTTCCACTCGTCTGACTTCGCTCTGCACGAAATGCAATCGTTTTCTCACAAAAATGTTGCACTGCGAACTTGCGACTGCTATAACTGCCTTCGCTGTCTCCACTCTGCTGTGAACCAGTTTACAATGGCTTGCTAATTTATTGCTGCTAACTGGTTGTTCACGCAAAATGTGTAGTATTGGCGAATTGGGAAATATTTTAAAGAATTAGCAATTCTGATTTTGTGCTAGCTCTATTACAAAATAATGTGGGATGCGATGCGATGCGAATATATGGACTTTTTTTGCTGTGTGCTGTAAATTGCAAGTGTAGTTGGGTTTCTTCAAGAAAACAAAATATTAATTTCTTCTAGGCCAACGTCAAGCTGCGCGGAATGTTTTCGTCATATTAAAGTCGCAACAGTAGCGGCTCAATTCATCCATCATAATGGCAGTGGCACTGTCCGTCCCTCCTCCACCATTTACTATTCCTTTTTCAATTAAAACGAAAATAAATGCATTCCAATTGAGATATACCACCACAAAAAAATATTCAATATGACTATGAGCGTGTAACCACCAATTAGCGTGATATAAATCACACTGCCAAATCATATCAAACCCTTTTACGACCAATTTTTGTCACCCTGAACTTCACCAACGTCAAAAGTATTTTCCGGGTCATATGATAACCTAAAACTAGATCAGTTACGTGTAGGCACTACAGCCATATTATTATTATTTTTTACAATGAAGCAACTCTTCTCTGCTTACTCAGCAAATATTTGTGCATAACCCACACAACAAATAATTGGTCTATTTAAGTACATAGCACAGTCAGCCGAAGAAAAAAAACGAGTTACCTCGAAAATCTCAATAAATTTAAACAATGACTGGGAGTATGTAGTGAATCATCGTTTTTTTTTCTCCAGGTGAGCCCAAAAAAATTACTTCCTGCATAAAGCCAATTTTCATCCTCTTTGCTCTTGTGACTGGCTTGACAGGATAGAGAGGAGATAGGGAGAGGGGGTTGAGATGATGACAATATATGAGCTTGTTAGGAAAAGGTACACAAAAAAATATTTGTAGCGTGCAACGTGCATAAAAATCCTTTTCTTCCTGATCTTCTCAAAAATATTGCAAGTTTATGTTTGATGTCAGCTTGTATTGGGATTGCTAAGTCTTGTTTGTGTGGGTAGTAACAGTAACGAATACATTTTATTTTTTTTATACCTGAGGCTCCTGACTCGGACACGATCTTCTGACTCTGATCATGATGATAAGAGTTAGCGATAGCTTTGCTAGGTATGCTTGATCTCGAACTTGTCCCTTCTCTCCGTAGCTGTAGCTGTAGTGCGTAGGTATGCAGTGTACATTTATCATGACATATTATGGCAACAATGGACAGAGGAGACAACAGGAAGGAACTGCGTCCGCGTACAGGTATATGAAAGGAGTGCAAAAAGGCTAAACTCGGAAGAGCCAATGACCCGGGGATTGTATCTGTAAAGGAGACTCAAGGCTAACCAAAACAACAAGGAGAGCAGCACAAAATAATAGTGATTCCGCTCTGAATGAAAAAGGGTTTTGGATAATGCTCCAGCCCTTCGTCCATACAAAAGCTCGCTATTCACATCTTTACTCATGAGCACGGAGATGCACGCAATAGGCACGCAATATGCAATCTGTGCTGAGCATGTTTGCTCAAAAACGCACGTAACGTTACTTGTTGGAATATGGAGCTGAGCTAACAGAATGTAATCAATAGAATAAAGGTAGGTTGTATAGGTAAATGATGGATAATAAAGTCGGCATCCCTTCATGTGCCTGTGCAGATTAAACATGCACATTTGGACAGGCTGTCTTTTTAATGTGATTTTCGTTCTTGCATTGTCTACACTAATATGATTACTCTTTGGCGATGAGAAGCAAAACGTGGTTCCTGTTGAAACAAATTTTTTTTTTTGGCTTTTGATAGGAGAATGCGTTGTATGGATTGGGAGTGTAGTTGATAATAATAATGGCACTGGTATAAGGAATCCCTCCACGCAGCACATTAAAAATTGTAAAGATTATTTTACTGCTACTGTCTTGTACTAGCAGTTAAAGGTGTTTAGCAGGTAGGCTAAAAAGTGTATGGCAGTTTAGCGCAGCGAACGATGTTACGGTATAAGGATAGGAGACCTTGGATGAGACTGACGAGGGATTTTGAGGTGGATTTTTGAGGGTCACCATTGCCAAATGACTACAAGTGATTCTTTGGCTGTGATCCTCAGTTCCTCATCAGAGAGCACACTATTTCGTTACTACTCGCATCTATCCAACCACCACTCCACTCCAACCAAAAAAAAATTTACTCCTCTGGCCAAATGGATGCTAAAAGGATTTTTTGATTGTGTTTGTTGGAGAGAAGAGATCGCTTCAGCGTTCTGTGAAGATCACGTTTACTTGGTAAGAAGAAGGATAGCAGGCCGGGCCCAAAAAATCACTTATTGGGCAGAGCAGCATAATCATCATCGTCGCACGTTGTCTTTGTTCACTGCAGAGCGAAAGGTAGAAAACTCGTTTTTGGATTCCTCCGTTTTCGTGTCGCTGCCAAAAGATTAGTGTCATTACAGTTCGAATAATTGAGCAATATAATGTCCAGAACTACTTAAATTGTCATTAGAATTAAAAGTAAACTAGTTTTGTAATCTGATATGTGAAGGAAAGTGAATTTTGTGCTGGAAATTTAGTTTGAAAAAGTTTACCGTGACAGAATTAGTACTAAACCCGGTCTGCCCACTGGATAAAATTTGGATTTTCATTTGGCGTGTTCTCTTTGGCCAGAAAGCTTGTATTTTTGGTTGCATGTCTCTGTAAGTAATTTTATACCCATATCATAAATCATCTCAATTTCGCTCCGAGAGCTTCTTGAAATTAAGTATAGCATGGCATCACGCTTAAACTGTGACCAAGTCAGGAGTAAAATTTTAAAGTTCAGCGGTTTAGGTCGTGCAATAAAAATTATAATTTTTCTGTGAAGAGCTATCCCAATGCATTGTCACTGTAACACATGAAAACGATATATTTTTTTTGAAAAGTGTGTGGCGTGACATAGGTACCAGCGTGCCCGTCTGGGATCTCACATTAGCACTAATTTTTGTGCAATTCATTAGCGCGCAATTATTCACTTTAGCTGAAGGGCCACAACAAAAGGTTGTGAGTATGGCTTGGTCACGATTATGAAACAAGATCAAGCCGTGCACCGCAACGCGGCTTGGTGAATTTCTGAGTAGGGCTCTTTCTAAATCGCCCGTAAATCTTTTGTAAAGTTGCGAACAGTGATAGTTCACAGTAAGGAAAAAGAAGGGGTGTGCGATTGCGTTGTTTTTTGTTAGCTCTCTCAATTTAAAAGGCAGAGGTTTTACATGCGCTTAAAGGTGCGTAAATGTGCACTTCGCTGGGCTGAGCTAATGCCGGTATTAATTGGGCCAGTGTTCTTTTTTTGGTGTGTCGTGCTTGTTCAATTACTGCCATAAATTATGTGCGGTATGAGTACATATGCTCTCGCTGTTCGCGTTATGAAACTTGTTGCGCAAGATTGAAGTTTTGAAGAGCAAAAGAGAAAAAGACAGCTTGACGGTTGTAGGTCTCTTATAAACCAGAGGAGGGTATCAGGTTGCTTATTTGATTGCAATTTTTTT
>JAHZND010005816.1:0-11804 GCA_027744115.1 Acrocyrtus sp. NNG-2020
AAATATCCATTATGTAGATAGCCACTTATTGAGATAAATGGGTATGTACAGGAGCCGTAAAGTCTTCACGTATTTCAGGGGAAAAAAAGCTTTTCATAACTTTTTTGTGCTCTTTTCCACTCCCCACCACGGATAAAAATCTGGGCATAAATACTATTTTAAATTCCTCTGCATTGTCTTAGCATTTTCGTAATATTTTAGGCTGTGCAAAAGCAGCTATTACTGTAGACACACGAAATACAAAAAAAAACTTTTTTTGGTCCGTGCCTTGAACTGTTCCCAAACAGAAAAAAATGGATTCTCTGTTTTCCCTCGTATATCCCTATCCCTGCTCACTTCCTACCTTGACTTTTTGTACTGGCCTTCCAGCTCCGCTCCATGAACTAGAAAATGAGAGTGAAAGTGGAATCTGAACGGAATCAAAATCAAGAGCAGCTCCAAAAAAGTTATCTTTGCTATCTACCTACTTGTCCTGTCATATTGTTCTAGTTCACGAAATGAGCGGAGCAGAGAGAACTTCATTGCATTCTAGTTCTCCGTAATGGAAACGGCTATACGGTATCTTCCCCCAAAAAAAAGTGAGTTTGGCTGCAGCAAAAAAAATCATATCAGGAAGAAGAGGAAGACACTGACTACGCCAGATATATATATAATTTCCCAGCATACGTGACGTTTCAGAAGAGCAGTCAGGGAGGAGAAATTCAAGTCTGGACTCATAGCGCTCAGCGCAGTATTACACTTTTTTTTGGTATTATTACCAGTATAAAAAAGGCTGGGCTGGCTGCTCAAGTGCAATGAATTACTATGGAGGGCTGTGTGCCACTATATGAAATGCTTTTTAGGAAAGGTATGCTGTTGATGTGGTTCAGTGCTACCGTGGAATTTTCTCTTCTCCTCTCGGTTTCCAGAGTTGGTAGTGGTATGGTGGCGTGGCGTGGCGTAATTCGGGTGGGAGAATTTCCAGAGAAGAGAGAAAAAAAAAGATTATATGAATGACAGACACAAGACACGGAAGGAACGCAGAAGAGTCATTTTATCAGCGCACCGTTGGAGTTTATATGAGGATGATTATTACATGAAATGAAGACTCCTTCTTGGCATATGAATGGAATGGCTTGGAGAGCTTCTCAACTGGAACAATAAGTTTGTGTAGCACTTCACATTTCACGTTTTAAATGGAAAGGCCAAGTAATACCAGGAGAACAATAGATTCTGGTGCATGCACACAAAAAAAACGCTAGCACATCACTACCACTGTACCGTTGTAGTTGGGGAAGTATAATCTCCCCTGCATTTTGTATTATTACTTTGAGCTGTGTGCAGCCTTTTTCTCTCTCTTTCTACTATCTGAACAGGAGAAAGAACTTTATTTTTCCCGCTTTTTGCTATGCTGCACGTACCACACTCAACGAGGAGTGAAAGCCACAGAAAGGAATTTTCAACTTTTTGGTTGCTATTTGAAAGGAAAATAAGAGCCAAGGTCTTTACTGTCGTTATCTCCTCCAGTATAAAAATGGAGCTTCGGTGTGGAATGAGTACGGTTGTGGGAGCCCTTTTTTGTTTGCAACATAATTCCATGTGCTGTTGATATCGGTATCAGAGGCATAAAAACAAAGTTGGATTATACGGAGGAGTAGTAGTAGTAGTGGCGTGCTCAGCTCTCCAACTATAATTTTTTGCTCATTCGACCTTATGATTACGTACGCTACGGAGAGAGAGAATGGCTTGAGATTTCAACCGGAAAACTGCAGCAAACAAAAAAAATGGAAAAAGCTGGCAGAAAAGGCTATAATTTCTGTGTAGCGAGTCGAAACTAAAAAAAATGTTGCGTGGAGTGAGGAGGGTACATTTGCAGAAAACAAAAAAAGACAACAATAGCAAAAATATATATAAAAAAGATAGGGAAAGGAAGAGGAAGCACTTTTCAAGAGTCCCTTAATTGTACAACTTTTCCAGTGTAGCTCTAACTTTCCAAGTTTTGGGAAATCCAAAAATTTGTGATAATGCCACTTTTGTACTTGAGAGTGGAAACAAAAACCTCAAAAGCCGTCTTATATGGCTACTTTCTGCGTCTGTGCGCCCTTCAATTCAATGCGAGTTAAATGTTGATGTGCGTAAAGTAGTCAGAGAATAACTTCATTTTAAGCTCTGTTACAGCGTTAGCTTTTTGAAATGGACGAAACCATCCTTGAACTAATTAAGTAGCAGGAAACGAATTTTTAAACTGATTGACTTGCGCATTTTTGTCCTTGGCAAAAAGCGAAACTGAATTATCTGAACATCCTTATCATTTCTCCATTCCCTGATGTAATTACCTTGACGCTCCCTAAAGGAGCCCGGATTGGGATGCCCGAAACCATCACCACCTTCATTCAATCTTAATTACTAGTCAACTTTGTAAGAGAAAATGGAGCCACACATAAGTTACTCTTTTTCCTCCAAATAAAACAATAGCCCACTCCACTCTTCCACAAAAAAGGGAAACTGTGCGTTTTCTATCCTACCTATGTTGCTTTTAGCCATTTCTCCTTTTCCGTACTTCATTTTCTTCCAAGCATCCTCTACTTCCTGCGCTCCACTCGAAAAACCAACATTAAAAAGTCCGCAGCACATAGAAACGGATGGAGTATTGATATAACAATAGCTACTTTATATCTCCATCCCGCAATAACATTCCTTTTTTTGCTCTCCCTCCTCTCTCATTTTCGGTATCAAAACATCCCAAAAAATTTTTTTTTTCATTTCCTGAAATCAAACCACAAAATCGCAACCAGTTAACTTTCCTCAACAGACATCTAAAGAAATATGTGGCTGGAGGCTGGTGCTGGCACTAGACTGGGGAGAAAATACGGAAGTTTCAGACTCTTCTTTTGTCTGTGGATATCTCCTTTCCCAAGTGAAGAATTTTCCTTGTTTTTTCCCATGCCCCTCCAACTTTCATCCTTAAAACAAGAAGAGGAAGGAAAAAAAATAATAAGCTCTAGTATTCTCACACAATTCCCTTCCCTCCTCGGCTCACTCACTCTCCTCTCGTTAATATAAAAACAAGTTGCTCCCTCGTCCCGTATAACAAAATTTCCGAGTTGCCTCCGGACACAGAAAAAAATATATATATACATATACCACCGTGTGATATTACATATCAAAAGAAAATTTATCCTTGTAGACTCCTTCCCTTTTTCCCTTCTTTAGCATTCCGCTCTGTTTCCACTGAACAGCTCCCATCCTGACATCCGCTACTTAACATGGAAAAACTACACTTAATTTTTAGTGATGTATCAACATCACAGAAACTGTGTAGCTGGTTTGGCTACTACAGCTTTGGCCTGGAATTGTGTAGCCTGTTCCCAGTCCTAATAAAATGCATTACATCCAATATATCTGGACTAACATGTAACTTTTACTACGTATTTATCTGGAGCCTTTTTCCCTCCAAGTCATTTTTTTCTCCTTTCTCTTTTTTTTTTAAAAAATTGTAACGTGGTGTGAGAAGGCAGAGGGTAGCAAGGAAAAAAATGCTCAAGTGAAAAAGAGAGACAGTTTCACTTAATGCTCACTGCCGTGCGGAGAGAAAGTGGGAAAAGAACCTTAGGAACTGGGCTGGGTTGAATGAGGGGTAAGTGGATGGTACTTTGGGGATCTTATTCTGACTTGTTAACTACAAAGTGAAACCTCACACTGCAAATTATACAACCGACAGATAGGCCAGACCATGCCATGCCAGAGAAAACGTGAAGCCGTAGCTTTAATAGAAAGCCTAAGAATGTAATTTAGGAGGAAAAAGGGCTGCCTTCTTTTATACATATTTCAGCGTTTTTTGGACGAGCTCTAGAAGAAGAAAAAAAAGCAACTGGTTTCTTTATTTTCTTCCAGCTGTGGATGTGGATTTGAGGGAAAAGGAGAGGAAGAAGAAGAAGAAGGTGTGCTCTTGCAATCAGAGAGGAAAGGTTGTGAGGTTTCATTGAATGGTCACTGGGTTCTAAAAGGAGCATTTTTTTCTAAAGTGTTTTTGGCTAACCAGTGAGCAGAAGTCAGCAAAAAATGGAAGAGAGTTGCTCCCCAACAGGAAAGGTTGTGAGGTTTCATTGAATGGTCACTGGGTTCTAAAAGGAGCATTTTTTTCTAAAGTGTTTTTGGCTAACCAGTGAGCAGAAGTCAGCAAAAAATGGAAGAGAGCTCCCCACCGCCGCTTTTTACTTTGACGATCATATAGCCCTTCTTTACTATCGTTTCAAGTTACTTTTTCTTGTGGGAGCGTCAGCAGCAATTTGCATTTCCCTTCGCATTTTCGCTTTCTGGGCAGCTCCAGAAGAAAAGCATTTTGCCAAGAAAAAAAAGTACATTGGCTTATGGAGAAAAACAAGTCATTACTAATTTGTAGGTTCTTTGTAGTTCGAGCTGGAAGAGGAAAACCGCAGAATAGTAGAGCAAAAAGGAGTTTTGAGTGAGTGTTTTTCCAACTTTTATAACTGTTGCGTTCCCGGGCTTGTGGCTTTCAAATCGCCCTCTTTGACTCTGTCCTGTGGTTCCTTTCAAGAAGTTCATTTGAAACTGCGAGAATGAGAAAATGAGCACACGGCACACACGATATGGCAATTGCCGTTTGACCGCCGGCCCACTTCATGTCGATGTACATGGGCCTCGGCCTCTCAAAAAAATTTACATTTTTAGCACTCCCTCTTACGCACAACTTCCCACTTTTCCGTAGCAAGTGAAGTACTTAATTTATTTAGAAATGGAATCGTTTAATTGCGGTTTAAATTTTTAATTGCCAGTTTAGCCATTATGGGCATGTCATAAAATGAACAATTTATAAAGTTCCCAGTTTATTGTAGCAATAAAATAATCGTAGAAAGTGGGGCAACGCACCCAGAAAATCGTCTAAAGTCTGGAATTTTGCTGACACTATTTTAAACTTTTGAACTTTTCCTAGGGCACGCAGTTTATTTTGTCTCTCTTTTCTGCGAACGACATTAGCTCCAGACTCAAAAAAGTACTTTTCATTACCATTGAAGTCGTCATTTAATATCATTACGATACGGGACGATACACGTCCTTTGTTCTTTTTTTGCTTCGGTGCCAGAAAGCAAAAGGCGATATCAGATATGAGCTACTAAAAGTTGCCGCAGTGCAGGAGAATAGACATTTTTTGCCCTGAGCAAGAGCCAGAAACCTGCGTGGAATAAAGGTATATCAATATCATGTATGCACGTTTCACGGAATCCAGACATTCGAATTAAGATAACGAGAGCCAAGCTATTTTATATCTTTTGGAGATTCGACGTAATTGGTGAAATCCTCTAAGAAAAAAATGCTGTATAGTCGAGAACAGTCTAAAAGTGTAATTGATAGGGAGAGGAGTACACTCGGGGACTGTCTTATTTGCTTACTTTTTTCATTTAACCTCATTTCGGAATGATGACAGTGAGCTCCATTTCCCTAATCTTCCGTAATAAAAGGGAATAGGTCTGGGAATGAGAAAGTGAACGGGAGGATTGACAAAAAATTCAAAATTTGAACTTCGCATTTCGTTTTTCGTTTATTCTACTACTCGTGTGGAATGCATTTGGAATTCATTCATTTCCCGGAGTGATGATGCGAATAGTTGAGGAG
Source organism: Acrocyrtus sp. NNG-2020 (assembly GCA_027744115.1). NCBI lineage: Eukaryota > Metazoa > Arthropoda > Collembola > Entomobryomorpha > Entomobryidae > Acrocyrtus > Acrocyrtus sp. NNG-2020. The sequence goes on from JAHZND010005816.1 coordinate 5,614, forward strand.
GTATCTTGAAGCTGGAAGCATTTTTTGTTTAAAAAAATGCTCTGTAAATAGCAACAGTCACATTCCAGGAATTACTGGGAGAGCTGTATTATTTTTTTTTTGAAAGGGAAATAGTATTGCCATGTTTTGTAAAGGATTGACTTCAGCTAGAGAGGAAGGAAATGGGGAAGACGTATTTACACTGAATTTGAGGAAAACTACTTCAATATTATGAAATTCTCGAAACAGGAAATGAACTCAGCGGACTGGCACGCGCCCGTGTATTGCCTGCTGCACGGTGTGTAATCTTCCCTTTCCGCATCACTTATTAACCTGCCATACCACACACAATTTCTGGATGCGAAGTAAGCTTAAAAGGACAAAGAACTCTGAGAACGGTCCGTTCCCACTGTGAGCTGGAAAAGCAGTGCAGAGTAATCAAAACTTCATCAATCTCAGTTTCTTACTCGAGTCCATTGTTTATTTACATTAGCTCGTTGAGTTTTGCGGTGACGGTTGTTGCTCACACAAAAGTCATTCTTTGTGGTGTTGGCGGCTGTCAAAAGCTTTTGTTTCGTTTTCATCAGGAAAACTGCAACTCCTGCAGCTTTCCAAAGTGACAGGCACTACGCCATAACCGCGAGTGGGAAAATGACGTGGGTGAAATTGGAACAATACCAATTCCAATTTTCAGGTATAGACGGCTCAAACGCTAACACTACTCCTCGCCAATCTTTTCTCTTCAAAGTTTTCTCTTTTAGTTTTTGGTCCATCTTCAGAAAGGGAAAAGTAGATTGGAAGCGGAGATGAAAAGAAAGTTCATTTTGCGGTAGGGAAAAGCGGCAGTGGAAAAGAGAGGGCATATTGGCGACCGGTGAGATTGGTTCTAGCTCTCCCGTCTAGTGATGATGATTATGCCTCGTCAGCGAGAACGAGTGGCATGCGTCAGTCCCGAAAAAAAACTAGTTGGACTGTGGAACTGGAAGGAATTTAGGGAATAATAATAATACATCATGGCTCCCATTCAGTCCGCCCCATCTCCAGTGAGAAGATCACGGAAGAGAGTTTCATTTCGGATGAAATGAGCAGAGCAAACACAACAGCATTTACAATATGTAGATATGTATGCCTAAGCAAATAATGCTGTGCAAACACGTGTAACAGTACTAGCAGCACATTATTATTACTTTTCCGATTGTTTGCCAGTGTGTACACCGACACCGCGCAGTGGTGCAGGAAATGGAGCGGAACTGAATGAGAGGGTATGAGAGAATGTGTACTTTATGGAACGGTGTAGAGGAGTAATGGGGTGGTGATATCCACCCGAAAAAAAAATCAGTTCCTTCTACCGTTACCGTTATACCTTAGCAGGTTCACAAGACGTCTTTGTCATCTGTGGAGGAGGAGATAACAAGTAAACAGCGGAGCATTTCCAGTTCTCCAGAGAGAAAAATGAAGCCTTTTCAATTTCCTTTGCCACATCAATAGACCCAACCAAACATTATCGTCACATCACATTCACATCCTTTGACGAGTGTACGATCATCTTCACATATTTCCGCCATTTCCCAGTAACGAACTGTCCTCCCTCAACAAACTCTAGGCAGCACTTCTCTGTTGTCTGCTGCTAGAGGATCCAAACCAAAGGATGAGGCTATGGTGGTATTTTACCATTCTAGTCTGAAAATTTTACCATAGCAGATTGATGTGTACTTCTTGGAAATGTAATGCGACATGTGTATTAAATATTAAATATAGCAAACAATTTTTATAATTGATAGGGGCACATTTATATTTGGCCTGCCTGCAGCTGAATTTTGGCATCATAGGCATAGTTCAGCGCCGCTAATAATTTAAAAATAGTAACATCTATTAAACATATAGTTAGATGTGTTCCGTGTATGGTGATTATCGTCGTATTGAACTTACTTAAATTTTTGCGGTTGTCCTTCGCATAACAACAGCCAAGTCTAGTGCATGCGACAGGCACTGAGAAATCTTGGAACTTGGAAGGGGTTGGGTATGCGCGTGAGTGCGTCTGTCTTGTTCTGTCACCTTGCGACTTTGAAGAAATTTTTCGCATTGTCAACTTCAAATGTGAAGCAGTAGGGTTGCCCGGAACTAGGCAAGCAGAAGAAAGTATTTCTAGGGAATGATGCTTAAACCTCGGATTCTGTTCTCCTCTCTAATCAGTTGTAATGTCCTCAAGGACTTTCACTGAAAATACCGTCTGCTATCGAAGTGCTTTGTCCATCGATTACTGCACGCCCCATACCAGTTGGCATAGGATAGATATCTCCGAAAATTTAAAGCTGGGGGCTGGGAGCTATATCTGCACCCGCCTCATATATTTGTCCAATTAATATCAGGCTTCGGGCTACTTATAGAGCACTTGAGCGATGTTGTTTTCCACGTGCTCAGTTTTTGGCATGGTATAATTTTCACTAAAAGAGTACGGACTAGAAAAATTGAATTGAATTGCGAATATTTTTTAGTGTTAAGTACACCTATTTGGTGCGGAGTATGCTTAAGTATGCTGTACTTGTACATATTTTTGCTATTTTGTAAATGTGCAGTAAACTGACAAGTATTTTCTGTTTATCTTTCAGGATTGCAGTGAATCCAGTGGAGTTGCCATTTCCGGTTACGTCTGAAATCTGCAAATATTATTTCTACCTTTGGTATGTATTCCTATCCCTTGAAATTCTTTTTAGTGAGTTGATCGTTTCATAAGCTTGCAATTTGTATTTGACTGTGACAGGAGAGCAGCCTACATTTTCCATTTCCACTGCGCATAATGTGCAATTTTAGGGGTATATAGCAGTAGTCCTATTTAATTTATAGCTCGTTTTTTATACGCCCTAGGTGCACGTTAAGCCCCACATGATTGACATTTAACGGTAGTGGAAATGACATATGTAATCTCCTTTCCCTGCTCAGTCTCTCCTTTTAACTTATTTATTTTCTGCGACTTCTCTGGATAAATCGTTTGAGCAGTCAGAGCTCGTTTGGAAGCTCTCTGGTTTCCCGTAAAAAGTTGGGTACAGCCCATTTCTCATATTAAATTATCAAATCGCATAAAGCGGAGTATCAGAGGAGCAAGCTATAAATCACGCCACTTCAAGTACAGAGTTTTTACCCACTTCCGCAGGCTATGCAAAATACCGACGTTTCGCCCCATTTTACCCACCTGAAACTTTTTTCTACTTGTCAATTTTTGAGCGGCTCTAACCGCACCACACATTCCCTTTTACTTTTCCAACTTGGCTAAGACTCCATTTTCTGGAGTTTTCGAATCTCAAATCTCCACGTTTCCGAAAATTGGCTTTCAACTTCCAGCCACGTCCATTTAGCTGAAATAAATGATGTCAGAAACCGAAATGCGTCATATAATTCGAATCCATCCGTTTTGCGTCCTTGACGTCTCCCATTTACCCGTCTACCTTTTCCTTGTTCTGTCTCCTCAACTGAAACTGCTCACTTCAAATTTACTACAAAGCAGAATTTACATAGCCAGCTATTTATTACCGGAATCAAAGCCAGCATTATGCACACCTCAAATTCCAAACTGAAAGTGAAAGAATAAGGATGAGTCTCCTTATCCTCATCTCACTGACCCAGTATTAGAGGGGCGTATGTGTGAATATAAATATGAATACATTCTTTTCTCCCACTATTTTTTTTCTCTATCCCACTCAATTCAACTTCGTCCATATAATTATTCGTTGAATATATTTTTTACGCTACAATGAATGGCGTATTATTTAGTAATTCTTCCAATGGATGCAACTTTATACCACTGACATGAATTCACTTCGCTCATTCCTCATTTTGACATTCAAACGGCATGATGCCGACAGCAATTTTAAAGCTTTTTTGTGGTGGTAGCCCTACTAGATCTGTAAAAAAATATCCGGACTATTAAAAAAGTACGAAACAAAAACTGTGAAAGAAACCCAGTCCCTGGCTGCAGGTGTAGCTAGCTACCACCACAAATCTGATCTCACACGCAGGAGGGCACAGTGGTTGAGCGTGATTAAAATGAGTTCCTCTTTGATAAATATCCTTTTTAATTTTTATTGACATTCCTATTTTATGCAGGTAGCATAAAGGCATAAAAGAGTCTTTAGAAAATGTTGCATTCAGATTCAAGCATTTTACTAAGGCTTCAAGAACGAAAGTGAAAAACACTTCTATGAAGAGTTCTGAAACCGACCGGCTGCGTTGCGGTTTTTGCACTTGATTTGATCCCTTACGCCTCAAACAGAGTGAAGTGTAACTTAAAACTTCAAAATAAAATTTTTGGAATACTTCCGACATCTCACAGTTTAAATGCATGTTTGAAAAAAAAACTATTTCGGCTGTAATCTGTCTGCCTTTACAGTTAAATATGTTTGCTCTCCGCTGCATAAATAATTTTTTTCCTTTGGAGCTGCATCAATGCGTCGAGCTGCATAGTTGCATACCTCCCAATTTTGCTGTCTACCTGACTCCACTTTTTTTCTGATATGATGTGTAATAAGGAAGGATTGTTTGTCTAGATTGTTATTACAATTGACATACCTTTGGAGTAAAGCAAACGTAGGGGGAGCGATAAAGGCTCAAATGAAGTATTTCTCAAGGAGAGAGTGCCGATTTCAGACGGCGCCTATTTGTTGGAAAAATATTTTTCCTACGGTTTTTCTCCATATGAGAGCTCCTAATGCAAGGAAAAAGTGTTAAAGTGAATGTGTGAAAGGAGAAGCATATTTACCTGTCAATTTTTATGCATTAAAAGGTAATTGAAAACAAAATGGGATGTTGCATATGAGTCAATATAAGTAGAAAAGTACACTGAAATTCCTGTAGCGGACTAGACCGAATGAAAACACATTTTTTTCCCACCAACCAACTCCAGAAAATTCAATTTAATTGACCTTCATTTTGTTATTTTACATGGTCTTCTTGATTTGTTCCGTCCCGTGCTAATTTTCGCCCTTCCCCTATAGCTTTTTTTTGTGCACGTAGTAAATCTCTCGCTCCTTATTGATGATTGATGATCCATGATGAAACGAAAATTAATTTGGCAATTTTGAGGAAAACCGGTGTGGTGTAATTCCTTTCGGTTTAGCTACACTTTAGTCTTAGCCAAATTACTTGAGTCTTTAGAGCAGTCCAGTTTCAGGTTCTTCCCTTGCCGCAGCTGTATCATTTCGGGTTACGTGATTGTGATTACAAGAAAATGAGTTAAGATTATTATTCATATTACACACTGAATACCAGTTCCACGGCAGCTATTTTATCAGAAAATGAAAAGAGCAATAATTTCCCCTTATAACGAAGAGAGAACGAGAGGAAATGGACGGTTTGATGTGATATCGNTATAACGAAGAGAGAACGAGAGGAAATGGACGGTTTGATGTGATATCGCGTAATGGAATATTTATAAAAGAAAATTTAATCGTGCATCTACCACATCTGCTATATAGGAGTGAGTGAGTGTGTGCGCCAGTCCTCGAATTTCACATGTCTGGCCAGCAAGAAGCTACCCATTTTTGTAGTGAAACGAGAGTCATAGTGTATAATAATATTCCTGGAAGTTACCCACTCATCATCACTCACCACTCACACCGGATCGCTCCTTCTTCAACTTGACTCTTTTTTTGTAATTCAGGCCAGTTTCAATATCAAGAGAGTCAGAAAAGTACAGCAACAAGAAAATAGCTCTTCCCCTTTGTTTGGGAAGGCATGTTACGAGAGAGACCGGAATTTCCCTTCAAATTAGCTACGGCATTAGGTAGACATCCTTCAATTACGATCACTGTTATCAGACCCAAAATGCTTGTTCTGAAAAGTTTATAGCTTGTAATTTCAGTTGGTGATCTGTTGATAACCATCTTTAGACCCTTTTTTTCTTTCTTTTTCGTGCGTTTCGTTTTTTCTACTGAGAAAAATAAAGTTAATGAAAAAAAAGAAATGGACAAGTGCACAGTGCACTCTTACCGAGTTATGTAGCCATGTACATAATGCACCTTTTTATTTATGTGGAGCACAGCTGCATTACTCATACGAGGACTAACCTGCTCTGGTAGTATCATGCTGCCTCTTCTAAAAAAATCGTTATGTCTCTTTTACAAACGGAGCACATAATTTTCTGCAAAAATAAATTAAATCATAAAACATCATGTATCTAACGAGAGGGATCATTTTTTTGCGCAGATGTTTCATTCGGC
>JAHZND010005817.1:0-11634 GCA_027744115.1 Acrocyrtus sp. NNG-2020
CTTTTTATGCACTTTGCAAACATTTTTTTTTTATTATTCTCTCTTCGCACTATCCCCTAAAAAACGCAAACCGTCTCTACTAAGAAGGTACACACACATAATTTTTTTTTCAGAAAGAAAATGAAGTATCTTCTTACTTTCCACATTTTAGCACTTCACCTCAAGAACTAGATGCAGTTTATTATGTGTGCGCAACCATATGGTTGAAGAAGCATCATTATTGAATTCATCGGACAAGAGTGCTCTTTGTAAAAGCAGTAAGCATGTAAATTGTTCTTTTTTTTTTCGCTGTACACTTTTTTTACGAGTAGTTTTACAATGGTCAAACAATTTGTTATACAAGACGGAATAGAGAAATGCCTAAACAAGCTATTTATTACTCATGTGAGTTCCCACAATTTGCATAGAAATGTGCTGAAAAACAGCTCACGGCTTCCATATCAAAAGCGCATTACTCCATAATATATATCCATCTTCGTATATAAAAATGATTGCTGATTGAAGCAAGTAGCAAAAAGGCACTTCTCTTATTTTACCGTCCTCTTCTCCTCTCTCTAGCTGCAGTTTTTTTAGAAAGACAATTTATTTTTTTGTTCATATCATTATCAGCGTATTTACTGTGTGTGTTTACGTACACCTCTTCTATCTTTTTTTTACTGGTAACGTCCGTCATTTTTTACGCAGCACTACATAAAGCATTAACAATTTTTGAAGAAGCAAGTAAAAGCAAAAAACACAAAATGTTTCCGTTCTCGTGGCCTTTGCCATCATCATCAAAAGGCATCAAGCATCCCGGTCTTTTCTCGTTTTTTCTCTTTTTTTTTCCTGCTCCGCTCTGCCTCTTAATTTTTTTCTGTAACTCTCTAAAAGGACATAATAACAGTTACACTCATTTCTTTATTTTAATGCATTATTCAGCAGTGCTATCCTCCTGATGGCATCCTTCTCTGTCTCTCTACAAATGTATACCATTATAAACTACTTATGATAATGTGTTTACACACAGACGATAGCTCCTCCGAACAATCTACCAGCAAAAGGCTTTACCAGAAGAGCACGCAAACATAAATTATTTAACAAACAAGTTTCCGGCACACTACCAAAAATTTTGTATGCATCAGTAACAGCATAACCAGGGTAAATATAGTAGCATAAGGTGAGTTGCCAGTGCCACTAGTGCCAGAATATAAATATGTAATGTAATCCCGTATAAATACTAATTTCACCTTAAATAGGTACGTAAATTTTGAAAAAAAAACTGGTAACAAGAAAATATATACTCTACTCTTAGAGAAAAAACTTTTTTTCTTGTCAAAAACTCTCTCAAGAAAAATATTATCAAAAAGGTGCAAGCGTATAGATACGGCCATCGGAAATTGCCCCGCCGCCGATATCTATCACCATCATCAGCCTTTTTGATCGTCAATCTGGCAAGGAAAATGCCCTTTTCATTTTTAAAAGTTATTTTCACTGGTGATATGAAATAAAAAGAGTTGTGTGGTGGAACTAACAACAACAATACGATTTTGGTATATATAGGAGAGCTTCAAGTTAAGGTTCTTCAACTTCTTCACGCTTTTCTGGCATTTACTCATCTTTCTTTCTCAGACTTTGCCTTATGCCCGGAATAGCTGAGTGTGTGTGAGTGCCTAAAGAGCTCCCTATACCTAAGTTTATATGTATGCTCCTCAGCTTTTCATAGATTATTTTAGCACTTGAAATGGCTTTCGCATATCACTCCTCTGCCATGATATAATTTATCAATGTTTGCAGCAACTATAAGCTGCAAAAAAAGAGCAAACTTGATATTTGCAAGGTATAGTATATATAAAGCTGTTCATACCTACGCTGAAATGTACGTAATGTTGTGTTTAAGTAGCAGCCTGATCATTTATTGCTTTTACAGACTTATAAAAATACATTTCACTCCATTATTTTCCAACAACAGGCTAAACGTTTACACAAGCTGCAAACAAGATTGGTAATAAAAATGAGTCTAATTAAACATATATATTATTATCACTGCTCTCCCATCTGGGTTAAAATAGGTAGAACGCAAAATAGATAAAATATGTAATAACAATGGTAATCATCGTATCATCAGAGAATCTTTTTTTTATGCAAGGATCGGCCACACCACACTAACTAACTAAAATCATTAAAAGTAGTGTATGACCATAATAATTGTATCAAGTTATATATATATATCGGAGTTTACCTCCGTACCTATCCAGTTTGGCACAGAGTTAAGCGAGTGTGGGTAAAAACCCATTTTTAATGTGTTTTCTTTCGACAGTCGGAAATAAAAAAAAATGTTGAAAATTGAAAGAGCACCAAGCCAGTCTGGTACAAGTGTATTATGACGCGTAATGGGTTCGACTCGGAGTATATTTTAAACCTTTTTTTAATGCAGTTTCCCTACTAGAGTGTTTATGTGTGAGAATACCAATATATCAGGAGGAGTAGCAGCTTCAAAGTAATAATAAAAATAGCATGCAATCATCTCCCTCCTTTTCCTCCAATGTATGAACTAAGCAAATATAATATTTCTGCCAAGACTAACAACGGCGGTGAGTTTATTATTATATTTTATTATTGCAGTGAGTTCATTACTGGGTGCTGTTGGCCTGACTGGTTTAAATAGATTGGAATATTATTATTTTTTCCTTTAGAGTGTGATGCAAATAATGCGGTGCCACTCATCACAAAAATAGTATGAGTAGGTAGTGGTCGCTACGGGTTTTTTTATTCTTCTCTCCGTTTTTGCGCTTCTGATATCGCCCTCTTCCGTAGCCCATAAAGTCGTCTTTGTGGGTGGTAATAAAATTCAATTAGAGCCTGAATGTGTCAAACGAAATGGGAGCCTTCGTGCAAACACAGTTTTAATTAATTACGATAACAGATCGCCAAGCGCAATATAACAATGTGTAGAAACTGTATACCTACTTTACTACTCGCGAAGTCTGTAATCAAATCATACATTTTTTTTATATTTTCTCTCAGCTCTTGTACGTGATCATAGTTAGAAAACTTGAACATAATTTTCTTGTATGGTATGTGATATATGTTTGGAATTTTATTTTTCTATAATAACAGTCATAATCTGCGTTCTCGGTCAATATAACCAGTTTATTACTTTTCTCGATTGATAAGCCTTTCCTTAAAGGAGTCGAAACTAACTAGATGTCTGAAAAGGCGGACTTTTTCGTTTTCTAGATTTCTCAGATGATGACGGACTTGTGATGTGATGTCAGATTAGCACGTTTTGCGATTAGCCACGCAGCTTTTTATGCATGTGTAAACTAGCTTCCTTCGTTAACTGGGGAAGAAATGTAGAGAGTGATGGACTTTTTAAATTATCAGTATCGCACTTATAAATGTGCCAACATAAAATGTATGAAATAAAAGTCTAGAGGCTGTGCCGTTGGATTTCAAGCTGTAGCTGTGGCTGTAGTACTACTGAACTGTGCCAAAAATATTATTATTGCGAAATGTTGCTCGATTAATTTTCCGGAATGTAACTAGCTTCCTAATTACTTTTACTCTAATGAACAAATTCCAAAAAGTGGCAAAATATTCCACGAACCTGTACTCCAATATGTACAAATTCCGAAGGGAAGACTGTACCTAAAGCAGCAACCGTGTTTAAATATGACTGCGTTTGCGTGAAATGTTCAGCATTAAACATGATTCACTCGAAGTCGAAGTGCCATGCTTGGTCATCGCCATTACGAGTTGATTGATAAACTGATGAATAAAAAACTAGCTCGTATAGTAAGCTTGAGATTACATCAAACTTTAATTTGGCTTCTGCAAACAACCCGTGAGGAAATCATTACATTTCGTTTTTAGGATTTTCTGGGCAGATTTCAATTATAATTTTACTCCTTTTCATTTGCACAGCCTGTTTATTACTGCTACCTCAGTTTTTATCAGAAAGTCTACCATTGTAAGCACACATTGTAAATGGGTTTGGAAGTTTTTTGATAAAATTTCAATTTGCGTTCGTGGCCATATTTCATTCGACTCTCATTAAATCACAGATCATAAAATATGAATTGTTGAGCAATCAACTGCTTCTTCTGCTACTGATTTAGCTGCTGCTTACTGCTACCTTTTTTTGCAAGCTTTTGCAGCTAATTTATTGAATTTTTCAATTTTATAAGTAAATTTTCACCTATTGTTATAACAGTATGTGAAATGATATGTGAGTGATAAGCACGAAATTTGATTGGCAGTCATATCCACAAAGGACCAACCGGATTGTCAGGTGAGAAAGAGGGCTGTAAGTGTAAACAAGAGTGATGGCAGTTAAATAAAGGGAAACTTGCAAAAAATTTCGCAATTTACACCACATTTTCTCATAATTCTGTCAAAATACTGTTGCATTATTTGAAATTTGCAATATCTCCACTTAAAATATTATCCAACAGATGATGGAGTAAATTGATGAGAAAAGTGCCACTACCACTACCGCTACTAAATTTTCCAAGTTAGCAGAAATTCCTCAAAAGACAAAAAAAAACAATTTCTTGATTTCCCATTCAGTTTTTTTAAAGTCTGAAAGATATCTAAGAAATTTATTAGTACAAGGTATGTAGTTAATGTGCTTTCATACAGTTTGCAAACGCCTTCGTATGTAGCTACTTGTTTGACGTGGTAGCATATCGATTACTCTGCAAAGTTGTTGATGATGTGAAAGCAAGATTTTTTTTGAATAAAAATGCAGAATTTTTTTCTCTTTTGCTGTCTGCAATAATCACAACTTCTTACAAAATATGAAAAAAATATGAGGAAAAACTTGGTTGATTATTATGATGGCTTATCCACCCCAGCCACTTTACACACTGTTACTTTTTTGTATTTTGTAAATATAAAATGGTTTTGGGATATTTTGCTCACACGCAGAATAAAAAGTTGCTGACTGGACGTGAGTGACTGCCGTTGTTTTTGATGATGTTTAATCAAATGTTTGGGATATCATCATATAAAATGAAGAAAAACGAGATGCTCAATGAGTAGCAACAGTCAGACTGAGAATACTTGTGTGGGTACTGTACAACTCGTCATTACTATCATCTTAGCAAACTTAAACTTCCAAACCAACAGCAGGAGCAACAGTGAGGTCGGAATTAATTAGAGTTTTTTAATGTAAAAAGATTGAATATTAATTTGGATGAAATGAACAGTCTCACTTGGCGATGATGAAATGTGAATAAGAATAAGGCGGAGAGAGAAGTGGAATGAAAAACAGGCCGGTTTTTTCAATATGTATCACTTAATATATTTTTTTTCTCTTTGCTTCACTCCAGTAAACCTCCTCCTTATAAGTTTAAACGTTGTGAATTCCTGTGGTTTAGCGAGATACAGTGAAGCCAACCTTCAGGCTAACTTGGTCAGTAGTAAGCACTGCAACAGAAGCACTAAGGAGGGAATAAACGTTTTTAAAAAGTTGAGGAGAAGGAGAACTCAAAGTGCAATAATATTATTTTCTTTCATTTCCATTTCCAGTTTTTTTTATCCATTTATATGAAATTGTATGCTTCTATGTCCATATGCGTTTGCGCTTTTTAAGAGCTGGAGGCGGCCGAAAACTCCACTTTTTATTAGGTGTAGTAAAGAAGCTCTAAACTAGCTGCTAACTAACTGCTCAGTGCACATTGAAATATCTACGGCAAAAAAATGTATCGACAAAATGTGTTAAACTCTTCAGAACAGTAGTTGCCCCTTCATTCAGCGTTTAATTACTTTTTGAGGATAATAGTGCGAGTCGTTTCAATTTCGACAGGAAAATTGTAGTATGTAATCCTTTTGCGAATCGCACTATCATATCTGTACAATATCACGATAAATGGTGTAGGTATTCCCGTTTTTAATTGTTCTAATATGTAAACACAGCAATCAATACAAAGCTGGTGATGAGATTGCCCCAGTGTCTTATCTTGAATTTATTATAAAGAAATGCTGTTAGTAAAGAGACATGCAATTATCTTCACTATCTGGGAAGTCTTAATGCATTTTTATCTGTGCAAACACTACAGAATAAATTTATAGTGTAATGGAAGGTTTTCTTTTTTTGTCGGCAGTCCTGCTGAAAACGATGCAAGAGTGGAAGCAGAGAGCGACCTTTGTGGAGCAATGCTCATCGTCATTATTTTAAGCACAAGTCAAATCAACTAGGCATTTTTAGTGAAAAACAGCAGGGGCAGCTCATCAGCATCGCCCAGGAAAACCTCACACAAGGGCCAAAACAGAAAAAGCTGATGATGATCATGATCATGACGATGATGATGATGATTTGATCAAGAGCATCAACCGCTTCATGAGCGCATGCATAAATTTATAATTTCTCGAAAAAAAATGTGCATTCATGTAGCACATTATAAATTACATAATAAATGAAATGCAATGAACCAAGTCAATTTGATTATTTGGAGCGTTGTTGGGAGTCCGAAAGGAGTGAGGGTTAGTTAAGACAGCAATCAGCTAAAGGCCAGTAGTGGTAGCTGGTAGCTCTTGATGGCTCAAGCTTTTTTTTATTCATTTACTCCCCGACAGATCCTACAGCAGTTTAGCCGAACAAAAAAGTCGAAAGGGTACAAAAGAAAAAGAATTAAACTCGGAGTCTTTCATCCTGCGGTAAAACAGCACATATATATATTTTATGCTTGAGGCGTTGCAAGCTAAACCCTTTTTTTGTTTTTGCTTTTGCAGCTTCAGAGAAAATATATTACCATTACCGTACCCTTTCATAATTTTTTTTACATAATGGAAGCTGTTTTTCAAATAAAAACGTTCAGCTCAATATGCTCTTCTCCTCTTCTCCAGCGAAAATAAGGGAGTCATTAAAGCTAGTAATACGATTAAAACCGCGACAGAAATACAGCTAGGGAATAGTAAAAAAGATATAGGAAAGTGCACAAGTAAATTACAATCGGATATATATTTTACAAGTGTTAAAAAGGCCAGGGTTCCGCCAGTCGGGGTTACTCGGGTTCGATGATTGTTGTAATAAAAGTAACCCTTTTTTCCTATCACATCACACACTCCAGCTCCCAAACTATTTATTAACTTGATTTGAGAACTGTGAGACAGAAAGAAGAGGCTGGTTCCAATCTAAAAACTGGAAACAAAAAAATATAAAGAGTGGGGACGTGATGTAGACATCCACAGAATTGCATTCCATGGATGTGTGCACACAAGGATGCGATGAGAGGAGGGGAAAACGGATTTCTATTTTTCGGGGGACGCAACCGTTATATATGAAATGAGATGAGGAAGGAATGAAAGCGGAGAAGTAGGGAGAAAAACGACACATTTTTTTGTCAAATAGACTTGTGCAGAAGAGAAAAAGACGGGGAAAAGGAGGCAGGCAATATTGCAAGCAGAATCATCACATCACCAAAAATAAGAAAGGTTGACAAAATTGTACTGCATGAGTAGGAATGTATTTTGTGGAGGGCTAGACTTCGTGCTTTGCTTGAGCTCAGAAAAATTTTTTTATATATTTTTTGCCATGATAGCCATGTTCCGGAAGAGTGCCACCAATGCCCAAGCTCTGTTTTTCTCTGCTCTCGCCCCTTTTTTCGCTCAGTCAGGTCTGATACATATCTCTCTGGAGGATGAAAATCCCCTCTCGTAATGTATACGCTGTATCCAATGTATTACATTCAGTTTTTTGTGCTCACCGACAAAATATAAAAAAAATTCCTTCTTTCTGCATCTGACTTGCCTCAATCCTGTCAGTTTTCTACGGAGTTACTTGTTTGGGAAAAAAAGTGGTATGTATGAGTGCACGGAAAAAGGAATAATAATAAAAAAAACTAGTCAAGTTTAAATTCATTTCCACTTGAGCAAACAGTTTTTCATGCATTTATATCACTCATTTATTCTTATTATTTTTGCATTACTATCATCGGTTTAGCAGCACATAAATATGCAGAGTGCAATAAATGCGAAACTCTAAATTTTTATTTTCTCTCCGTAAATCAGTCAGCAATCATTTGGACTTGAGTACTGAAAGCAAATAATAATGACTACTTTTTTAAAATATCAAGTGAAATCGCATAAGTAAACTTTCATTACATTTTAAAAGCGTCAAAGGAAGTATTCTGTTTCACTCTTGTGTTCTGGCAGTAGTGAGGGTAAAATGAAAACGAACAAAATTGATAAATTGATAAAAAGTCATGTTTTGCCGATTCCATTGTAACATTGCTGAGCCCAATGAGCACCTAAATAAAAAAGAAATATATACTTTTTGGATAAGATACCGTAAAGATACAAATCAGTATATGGTACTGTTTACATTTTACTTTTGGTTCTGATTTTGCTCAGCTTTCAAGAAGGATGTTATGCGGAAACGAGCAGTTAAGATAAGAATTAATCACGTTCTACTGCCGGCCTTTTTGTGGTAGCGTCTCGATTTCAAATATTTGCATATCAATTTACATTTCCATTCATTATTTTATTTTTTCTTCCAACGCTCTCCAAAAAAAAGTGTATAATTTTCAGATTTTCAGATTTTTGCTTTGTAAAAAGGAGTAAAAAAAGTTGGAGATAAAGCTGACACAATTTTAATGAGAAATTGTATAAAATAGACCAAGGCAAGGTTGGTGGTTTGGGATTGTGAATGTGAGAGAGCTCAGGGATGGGAAAAAACCAGTAGCCAAAAGTATGAGGATGGTGTGTGAGCCAGAGTTATAAAGTGGTGGTCGTGTGAGGAATACCTGAAATCCTTTTTTGGTTTTGTGGAGAAGAAAAGAAAAAAAAGTAAGCGAATAGTAACGAATAATTTTCCTTCAACTATATATCCCCCTACTTGNAAAGAAAAAAAAGTAAGCGAATAGTAACGAATAATTTTCCTTCAACTATACATATACATATCCCCCTACTTGGGTAAAGTAGAAACGCGTGTGATAATGAAACAGAAGTAAAGAAAAAAAAAGTTTTTTTACTTGATTTTTCCTGGCTCCTTGTTTCATTCCTTCCCAGTGTAATTAACCGTTTAGGTGCATTAACATGAATGAAAAGTTAAAAGAAGAAGAAGAATGAAAAGAGATTTTTCTAGTAAGCGGTTGCTTCGCAGTAAGACGCTGACGCATACGTATTATGTATACCTATGCAATTTACATTGTGAGTTAATGCGCGGCAGTGTTAATAATGGCAAAAAAATATGAAATGGGATTGAGATTTTCATTTTACCTACATAAATTCTTTTGTTGTATACAATCGGTAGTAAAATAGTGATTTCACTGGTTATACACTTCTGAGCGCAGAAAGGTGTTATATGCCAGGTGGGAGAACACTCATAAAATTCACGAAAAAGTCGTAAAACGCAACAGTATTTCACTTTATTCACAAGTGAACATGCAATTTTTGCCCAGTTTAATGATAATCATAATAATAATAGCATGCTCCCTCTCTCAATTTGCAATTAGTTTTTTTCCCTTTTTATATACTTTAGGTAAGTAGAAAAACATTGTTGCTGCCTACTAAAAATACAGAATGGTATGACTCTACTTGCAGAACGTTTTTCACACCACGTATGTATAACTCATGCTCGTTGCATAAAGTACAATATTTTTAAAAGTGTTTTTTTTTGCACGGCGACGTCAGTTTACATTTCTCAGTACTTTCCAATGAACAAGGGAAGTAAGCGTCATTATTGTATGAATTAATAGGCACTTGAGCTGTAGCTGTTTTCATCGCTAACATAAAATTACAAATGACCATACAGCACTTAAGCAAGAAATTTTTTTTATATGGTTAATAATATTCAGGATATTCTAAAAGTTTCCCATTAAACTATTTTTCAGGTGAGCAATGGCGGTGAGCCTGTATCTAGAAGAAATGGACCTTTTACTTCAGAGAAGCTCATCTCCCTCGCTCCCGCTACACATCCAAATTGTATAGCTGGCCAAAGTTATTATCGCGGGGAATAAAAATAATATTTTATTTCATGTATTTTTTCTTCGCACTCGTAATTATCTTTCGGAGAGTGAAGAGCACATTAAGTGGTATTAATAGCGGTGGATGTTACGTAGACACACCTGTGTGTAGCGTACTAGCAAATATATGTATCATTCACCATTCACCATTTTTCTCAACCTTTTTTCAGAATTCCGCTCTTTACCTGTCCTCTACGGTTTGTGCTTGCAAACGAGATAAATATATGGTGTTTTAAGGAAGTGTCATAAAAAATTTGAAGAATTATACTCAGCTTTGTGCAGTGTGTGCTCTTTGGGAGCATCGCACAACGCATCGCATGAAGGAAAATTGTACTTGCTGAGACCGGATTTACACTGTAATTTGCTTGCTGATTTTCAACTTTTTTTTATTGAGCGTTTTTATACGCACTTAAAATTTAGGTAAAGTATAAATGTTTACTACAATTTATTTATGTTTTTTAATGCTTTCTACATATTTATACCTTGTTTTTTATCCTTTTGCTGAAACACAACGGTAAAAAGGATGATTAAAAACTTCCTTGTGTAAAGATAAAAGTAGAAAAGGGGTAATTCTAGTTTGCTATTTTAAACATGTGATAATAGCGACGCAATACTGAGGTGATTTTTCAGTTATCAATTTTTTTGCAAAAGAAACATCTCAGCCTTTTTATACCAGAACAAGTAGGGTATAATAGAAAATATATATGATATATTAGGTAAATCCAGGTGCAGCATTTACGAGCTCATCTCAGACACTTTTTAATTAAAGGAAAGTACATATAAAGTATATGGGCACTGTCGGTGTTGTCAGATTTGCGAAATTGATAAGAACGATGTTTTTCCAAAAAGTCTTGGTGAGAAATCAGAGGGGATGCTATACGCTGTGCTGGTTTCCTCACAATGAAAAAAAAAACTGGAAACTTATTGATACATTTTACGTATAGTGCTGAAGTTCTCAGAGCAATATAAATCATATTTTTATGGAATAGGTTACGCTGTTAGTGTAGAAACTGGTGCAAACTCTTCTTTTATAACCTCATTTACAGCTCAACTCGATTTGTACTATTCTCATTATTAACGATTCCACTTTGAAAGGAGTAATTGAGAAAAAAATGTATATTTCCCAGATTTTGCTTGTTCTTGATGATAACCAATGTTCTGCCCATTTTTTATTCATACAACGAGAAAAGACATGCTTGTAATCGTGTAAATTATTTTTTTACAAGTGCAAGAGCATGTAAAAATATTATGACGATGGTCACTTCTCTTACCTGCATACAGACATGCACAAAACAAAATGATATCAGCGAACAGGATCCTTTTTTTCCAAATGAGATAAATTAAAGTAGGATTGAAATGGAGTTTGTGCAGTCTTCTTGTTAAAAATATACCCCACTTGACTCACACAAACTTTTAAGAATGGGACAGTCGGGCTTGCCTCTCAATGTATTATGCATTTTTTCCCTGGTTTATTAGGAGGATGGAACACACCGTCATAAAACAGCGGCGACCACATATTGGCTCAGGAAAATAAAAAGTATAAAAAATACTATAGTGCAGATATGCAGGCAGAAAATATTGCTGCTGGTTAAGCTCAGCTCTTCTTGATCGGATTGCTTTATTGAAGATCTCAAAAAAAATTTTTTTTACTAGGAGGAATACTGTAGGAGATAACCTTTCGTATTTA
>JAHZND010005818.1:0-10879 GCA_027744115.1 Acrocyrtus sp. NNG-2020
GCCCCCTGATAACTATGTTTGGGCAATGCAAATGAATTTGGCCATGTAACCTTCACATTACCTTTGATATTATCTTCGTCCTGCCTCAACTCGAACTTCCAATTGGAAAAATCTTTTTTTAGCACTAGTGGACGGACGTATGCACAATTATAGGATTAATGACGATATTAACCGGTATCTTGCGGAAAGCCCTTGCTTTCTCTCTTTCTGTTCACTGTTTCCTTTCCCAAAATAAAAATAACTGTCCAGAAGTAATAAATTATTAGTCCAGCAAACACAAGCAATTACGCTACCTTCTGTTGCCTCCTTCAGCTCCTGTCACTATAATTATTCCAGCGCAGTAACTGGCAACTGGCAGCCAAAATAGAGAAATTTTTTTTAGCTCCGGTATTATAACTATAAAAAAAGAAAGTCAGCGGAGCGCATTACATTAGAATGAATGGTGTACATAGCCATTGTTAGCCACTGCATCTCCTTTTTTCACAGAAAACTTGTACATTTTTTGGTGGCTTCTATTACTACTCGCATTTCAAGCCAACGTGAAAGCCTCTGGATGTAAAATTCCCCGGAATCTTTTTATGCACTCATATTACATCACGTACACACAGACACACCGCACGATGTTCCTTTTCTCATCGTTAGCCTTTCCTCCACGTCTCAAGTCTCAAGAGCTAGTCATTATTCCATCTATAAATAAGCTGAGGAGAGAGAGTAAGCAACGTAATAATAATGCATATCTATGCATACGTATTTCCAGCACTTATTACGAAAACCTAAAGCCGGCTCAACTCATCCGCGCACACCTTCACAAAGAGCAGTGTATCCTTTTTCCTCTTTTCTCCGCAGTTTACTTCCGCAGACAATAATGTAGGTAAAATGGAAAGTCGGTAAAAACAAAATAAACTTAAATTGGAAAAACAACAACGTGAGAAAGTTGCGAGGACGTGTTTGCTCTTGCTCTTGCTCTTCATTATTATTTCTAGCTAGTGTTTATTCCGCTCTTTATGCATTCTGATACTGGATATGATGGGAAAAGTGGCGGCTAGTCTTAGCGGCCACAATTTTCTGGCTTAAGAGAATGAGAATGCTCGAGGTAAATAGAAAGACAATTACTGGGAAAACAGCAAAAGGAAGAAAACACATACTTAAAATACAATATATATTTATATACACTCATTTACGCATTCACTCCTTTTGAATGCTGAACCAATCTTAAAATATCTCAGTTGCTTATTCTCTCATGCACACTTTTCGTTTCTGCACTCGCTACCTATACTATCCCTCTCTGGATGGAGAGTGGGCACAGTGGAAATGATCGCATTCCCGGCGTAAATAGACTTTCTTCATTGTTTTTCCTGCTTAAGTGTTTAGTGCAAATGTTTACCTTTATATTTGCTGTTGGGAGTGTTACAAAGAAGAACAAAAAAATATGTAGGCTGCAGACCTAACCCAACGCGCCTCCCGACTAATGCTGCCAATCACCACCATCAAAGGAAACGATCTCTTTCTGTGGTCCGCTCTGCAAGCACAAAAAAACAAAAAAAAATTCTCTGCAGTGCATGACACCCGCGCACCCTCAATTGAAAGACAATGAGCTAGAGAAAGGAAATGGTAGGAAAACGGGAAAGTTTTTTCGGGTTCCTCAATTATGCAATGAGTTGATTGCCGTGCTGCCACTGCCACTACTGCTCTCCCTACTTCCTTCCGATTGCAATAGGGGATAGCTTGTGGCGAAGTAATTGTATAGCGTTTCCCTTTCATGAATGAGTAACAAGCATGAAATACAAAAAATGTACAGTTCTTTCGCAGACTCCAAATAAGGGAGACGATTTACTCTTTAGATCACTTTTTTAAGATGACGTAAAACGCTGGGATGACGCCGTTGGGAGTTGAATAGAATAGAAAGGGAGAATGAGAATGTCCGGAAACAAGGGGGAAAATCCAGAAGAGATACACCAAATTACTAATTCATTGTTTTTTTGTACTTCTTTGTGGTGATAAACCATTCTTGAAATTTATAAAAAGGAAAACTTTCTTTTTAAAAGTGCAAGAAAGTTTGAACTAGCGCAAATTGTTTTTATGAATTCACTTAAGATCCTGGAAAAATGGGAAGGTGAAATGACATAATTATGAATTTTGGTATTCATGTGACATTTTGCTCAAATACGAATAGTTTTTATTCCTAGTGTAGGTAAACAGTAAATAGTTTATGCAAGTAACAATTTAGCCCACACGTGTACAAATAATAGTGCTCACAAGGGACTGCACTGGGCCTTTATTTTAAAAAAAAATGAGACTTGAAAAGAAAAAAAAGTTCCTGGAATTTTTAACGAGCTTATGATTGTTAATGTGCACTTGAGCTTGGGCACAAATAACCATTCTTTTTGCACAAACAAATACTCTAACAAAAGTACCCAAAAATAGACCGTTTATTCAAAGGAATGGGAAAATTCCTGGATTTGTTTAGTAAATCGAATTTCAGGTGAATCTCCAGCTTGGAAAGACTGAATTAAGTATTAGCTAAAAAAGCTCTACGAAAAAGTTTTGCACAATTCATTTTCATTCTACTTTGGGATTCTTATGTCCATTGAGCTTTTAAAGATTTATTCCTTGGTGAGTTGGATGAACTTTGAATTGAACTTTTCAAAGGATTCGTATTATTTCGTAATATTTCCTATTATGGTTGTATACAGGGCGGCAACGACAACGACCAAAAAAACAATGCTGCTCTGGAAAAGTACTCTAAATTGGATAAAGACAGAGTGTCTTAAAGGGTGTATTGTTGCATGCAAGAGAGCTAGCGCTATACTTAAATTTATATAGATGTATGCTGCACTGTGCCATTCCGCAAAATGAATTTTGATCATACCCATTTCTCAGGTTTAGTACACTGCATTAAGGTAAAACATTCACGAGTTTATAATACAGCTCCATAGCCTGCTATAACACTACGCTATATTGTCATCGTCTTTACTTTCATGTTTTCGAGTTAGACGGGCTTACTTTTAGACCGGAATTTAAAGAAAATAACAGGTAAACCCGAGGGATTCTGGAGCTTTCACTTATTCCCTTTTCTTCACATTTATCTTCATTACGGATATGTTGGATAGGCTTTTCCTGTTTTGCTGAATACCTGACATTATGCTATATTCATGGAAGAAAGGGTATTCCTTTTGTAAGGAGGAGGGAGGCATAGGCAGATGCAGCTTTTGTAAAATTTTTTAAGGCTTTGTGTATTTTCTTTAGTGTAACTCACAAAAAAAATAGAAACTGGATACTTCATATTTGTGCTCTCTGCCGAGAAAGTCCGTTTTTATGTCAATGTCACATTTCTGAAATTGTTTCATGATGCAGTCATAAGAACATCATGGAAAAAGACTCTGGAGACATAGTCAGGTAGACATTAGGGAAAGTCCTGGATGGAATGTGGATGCGGTTAATGGATGGATGGATTTGCCTGGAGTCATCGGCGAGACAGACTCTAACTGCACACTAGATAAAAACAGAGAAAGAGTGCACTGCTAAAAAAAATAGCTGCCATTTTTAGAATTGGAATGTGAACGTTTCGATTTCAAACTCGGAGTATTACAGTACATACATATGAGGCGAGTTATTATTTTACTGGAAAATATTTTCTGGTCATAGCAAACCAACATTTTGGTAACTGTCATAAAAAAATTACGCAGTACTTTTTGCTTCACTCATTCCTTTCATTTTTATCATGGTTATCAATGCCATTATCTAACCGCAACCGCCACGAGGCGAGGTAGCCATTACATTGAGTATTTCAAGTGAGCTTAATTTTGAAAATGCTTGACCAGAAAATAAGCTTGATTAGGTAAATAGGTATATAAAATTACTCAAACATTACAAACCAAACCTCATTCAAAGCATCCTTGAAAAAAACAATTTCATTCAAAGTACTCTTCCGTACCTTATCATATCAATCATCCCAAACTGTCTGAAGAAGTAAGCCTTTTTTAAATGGTCCTTTGTAAAACCATCCTTGCCCAGCAGTTTCAGTTTACTTTTGGACAGATCGATCACGAAAACACAGCGGAGAGCCCATAAAGTAGAATCTCATCTTACAAAATATCTACTATTCCGCAAGTAATAGCAGCAGCTGCAACGAAAAAAAAATTTGTCCGGAATTGTAAGAAAGTAATGAAACGCCCATTTCACACGTGCACTTTCCCTTTCATCTTTTCGTACCGTTGTCATGTTCTTTGTTATCCGACGGCTCTTTACTACTTTTTTCCTTGCTTTGGGATTTGGGAGTCTTTCGCAAGCATCACCTCCACCTCCTATAGTAAGTACATCGTGCAACAATTTTTTCTTTAGATTCCACGAAACGTAAACATTGAAAAAAGGAGCATAAAAGTTTAGCCCTTCTATATTTATATATTTTTTTACAGTGTGGAGAAAGTAACCTATGTAATTAAAGGGGCATCTTTTCCCCCAGACGCACGGTTTTGGTACGTGGAAGCACTTAGAGAAAGTGGGGCTGCTATGTCTTTGTCATTACGTAATAAGATTTCTCAGTTTGTGTTGCGATGAGGTATATGGCATGTCACACATAAAAACTTGTGCTAAGTTTTTTTCCCTTTTTTATTACGTTTTTTTTCTGATGAAAGTGCCTACCAGGTAGGGTGAGAGGATCCATTCCAGAATAAAAATGAGATTCTAAGTGAGCATTAAGATGTTGTAAATCTTTTGAAGGAACGTAGTACGGAGAGAATAATGAGGTAAAGGTAGTGGAGTTTTTGGATAGCTCAAGTGAGAAAAAGTCTGTGGGTGGAAGTGGAAGTAGATGTGAATTAAGTGCAGTGCCCTGACCTCAGATGAAATTGAGACTGAAATACGACTCTAAGTTTTTATGCTGCTTTTGTGTTGTCTGCATTAGAAAAGCTGGGATGGGAGTAGAGTGCAAATAGAAGCAGCTTGGAACACTTCATTGAGGTTTTTTTAGTTAGGCCCTGGATTTAAGATCAAACAGTGGATATTGCGCCGAGATGGAATTTTTTGATGTACAAATGGAAGCTAAAAAGGAGCTTCAGCTTGTTTTTGATGTGGTAAAACTCTCTGTTTTCCAATTCGATTTGCCTGTAAGGTAATAACGAAAAAAGAAGCTTCCTTTATCAGGATCAGAGGTACACGACCCTCAAGTTGAAAACTGCTTGTGACAGGTTGCTTTTTTTACTTTAAAATTACTTGAAAACAGGCTGGAGAGTATGTCAGTACGTGAACGCTCGCATTAAGCATGAACATAGTCCGTCCTTTTTGGGATGGAACTGGGAAGGCAGCTGAGAAATTAACCTTATTTTCTGTGAAAGCTCAAGAATTTCCAAAAAAAAACTTACCCTGAGTTCTGAATTGCAGCAGCGGGTACTTAGAAAGTTAATCAATCTTGGATGATGTGGTTAGGTCGGATCAAGTTGGCAAAGCATCCCGTCCTTTCCAAGAACACTTAAAGGATTTTTAGTCGCTGGCTACAAGTTTTGTCAGCAGATATAGGGAAAAACCGTGTGGGTGAGCCAAACTTGAAGTGATGTATAAAAAAAGTATTCTCGTTGTTTGCACAATCTAAAGTAATTGAAGATTCGGGGAATCTTCTAACAACTCCTTAACACACTAATTCAATTTACCTATATACGTGCTCGCAAAAGGAACTCAATTTTCCGGGAAACATGCTACAAGAAATATAGTATGAAATTATAGTGCCGCTGAATGAAATCAGACAATGACGCTAATCTTTATGCTTGCTCCTCTCCCTAACTGAATTCAGAAAGCGTACTGTAAATAGTGTAAGAGTGGAAAAGTTTTCTTTTTTGCCTGAAGGTCTTCCTTGCATTTTGGTAACGAACGACGTAGTATGCAATAATGCTAATGACTGTGCTATGTGCAGTAGACATGTATAAATTAAAGTGATTTAAGGTAAAGTTTCGAAAATATGAGAGTTAGTTGAGTATTTTTTAGCTTGCTTTTCTCAAATCTCTGCAGAAAACTGAGCAAATTTATTAAATATTTGAGAGAGTAAAGTTTTAAGACATTTTAAAGTACCCCAAATTTTATATGAGTGATAATCCATCTTACTACATCAAATTTAGGTAGCCATTTCGGTGCAATTTGTGGGGCACTCCAACAAACTCCAAAGAAAACATTTTTGGTGGTGGTGGTGGCAGCAGCATTACATATTTGCATTACTCTCTATAATTGCGTAGGTAGTTCGGTTTGCTGCGAAATCAGCCCCTTTTCGATTTAAAACTTTTTCACCAAAAAAGAACAAACTTTGTAAACTTTTAGCAAAGGAGGTTTTTATGCGATGAGAAAAGCTTGGAAAATGAAATGGGAAAGATGAAAACTTCGGTAAGTGCGAAGTGGCGACGGCACGGCAGCCCGCTGAAAATAAAGTTAAGACGATCTCTCATCTTTTAAGGTTGTTTTCAGACAGATTGGAAAACTCTTACAATGACAAGCCCGTTTCTTTTACGTACTTTAAAAAGCAGACACAATTTTAAAAATGCGCAAATTCACTACCTTGAAAAAAGTCAATGCCATCAGACAGAATAATTCGTATTTGTAGGGCATTGATTGGAAAACAAGAGCTAATTTACTTTACTATTCCAGAGCAGTGCAAACATCAATAAGACCGTTCTTATCCTTGATACACTTAAAACTCTCCTTCCGCCTCCTTCAACTTCATTTCAATTGCAAGCAAACGTGTTGCAAATGGAGGACAAGTGGCCACTTCGGCACTTTTCAAAATGTCAGACGAGCATCGAGAATGATGACGTGTTCGGAGCGCCGTTGCGCCTACGAATATTACTGGTTATAGGTACGTGTAATGGCAATGGGAAAACTTTTTTTTTCGTGGAACTATGTACGTGATTGACCCCCGTGGAGGGGCTGCCTTTACATACCTACTTCCCATTTTGAATAGCAATTTCTTTTCACATGGTAAATAAATGGGAGTAATGAAGACAGGTCAATTGTGAAAAAATTTACGTCATTAGAGCCCTATTTACTGAAAATGATAAAGGCACTCGCCTAATATAATCTGAAATGTTGGGACAAAGTTGGAATGAATATTATGAGCTTCTAAACTCATTCGCCATTATAAGTTAGATTGCCTAACTAGCTTAATCGCCCATTTGTACCTGTCCCGGTTCACNCCATTATAAGTTAGATTGCCTAACTAGCTTAATCGCCCATTTGTACCTGTCCCGGTTCACTTTGGCATTTTGGCCTTTTAATTTTCCTTCCTGTTGAACGTTGAAGCCACGCTGTTCAGCAAATTGCTATGGCCATTCCACTTTCTCCTGCATCAAAATTTCCCGCTTATAGATGAAAAAGGAGCTGCTAAACGTTGAATGGAAGTGGAGAGAAGGGCCACTGAGAAATAGATTGAGACTTTTCTGGAAATAGCCTCTCATGCATTTTTGTCATCACTCTGTATTGCTCCAATGATGATGAGAATGATGTTGATGAGCTATTGTAAAACTTTATGAAGTCTCCGAGGACTCCTTCTGAAAAAGGATGGGATCGAAAACGCTGCGTGATCCTTTTTCTCCTTTCCCTTTCCTTTCTCTGGCACAAAATAAGAGAAGGAAGTGTAAGAGAACTGTCGTTGCCCGTCGCGCTCCTCTTTGTTATTAGAAGAATAATGGATATGATGATAGGGGAAGGGGACCTTGCATAACACCGAGTAGAATGGTGATGGTGACGATAATGAAAAAAAAATTCCTTTGAATGCGACGGAAAAAGCATGTGAAGAAATAAAGTTATTTTCCAAATGCTCTAAAGTAATTATTATTTTCCCCAGGCTGCATTACCATTTTAGTTTTTTTAGGAGGAGCGCGGTATCCAGTAAAGGAGTGGAAAAAAAAAGAAATCGATACAGGTAAATTAAGTAAAACGCAGCAGTTTCATAACCATTGTTCATATTACATTACGCTACAAGTCCAAGCGGTAATTTTCCTTTGCATTGGAAAACTTTTCACAGTAAAGGAGTGGAAAAAAAGAAATCGATACAGGTAAATTAAGTAAAACGCAGCAGTTTCATAACCATTGTTCATATTACATTACGCTACAAGTCCAAGCGGTAATTTTCCTTTGCATTGGAAAACTTTTCAATAACAGTAAAAGCTTCGTTGTATATTGGAATTTTGGCTAAATCAAAATTCCAATCCAGAATAAATACTAAAATAATTTAGTAGTTTACGTAATGAACGATAAAAAACCGTCACAGTGACGTAAACCTCAAATTTTTGACAGTACAATAATTAATAGACATTAGATACTTGGATTTGGTTTTATCTTAGCTAGGCAAACTTTAGTAATTATTTGTGGCCGGAATATTCCTATCTAAATCAATACATATTTTTAGTCTTTTCCACCTTAATCAAAATCCATTCAGCAATTAACAATTAAGTGAAGCTTACTGACAACAACAGTTCAGCCAGCAGCAAGCTGTAATAATTTCGCGAAGCGGAAGCAAGCTGACAAGGCTACTTTTTCCAGGAAAGGTGTAGAAAGTATCTAGCGACTAATAAAAAACTTAATTAGTTAATGGTGTGTAGCAAAAAAAACCTGTCCCCCGGTGGTGCACCGTTTTTTATGCAACAAATTACCCAACGATATAATACACTGCCTACACGAAGTGTTTATTTTGCAATATGAAATTACTTCCCGAAGAATGAGCACAAAAAAATCTCTCAGGTGGTATAGCTAGTAGCTAGTAATAGCTGTGGCGCTACAGTTTGTATCAAGCGAAGTGTGAGTATTGAGCAATAGCGCTAATGCTAGTGTGTAGGCAGACAGCGTGTCTATCACTCCAAAAAAAGTAGGATTGCATTAATCCTGTCATTCATTTTGATTTTGACATGTCAAATACATTTACCTCTGCTGTCACGTCCCTACTCTGTAATCATAATCATCCTTTTAGCATCTCCTATTTTTTGCTCGGCTTTCATCAGGTGTAGGGGGAAAATTATTCTGAAAGGGGAGAGCGTAATGAAAAATTGCTTCCTGTCTCGGGCTCAAGCTAGTGCCTACTCTATCTCTTCAATCAATTAGAGATTTTTTTACGTGTCATTACTCCAGGCCTGATGCTTAGGTATATAATTCCTATGAGGGAAATGTATATTATCCCGCTGTGTTTTCTATAACCTGAATAGGTCTTTTTCTCTAGAATGAATTTTTTGCGTGGATTTTTATTTCTATGTAGGGTTAGCTGCACATTGTCTGGCTTTGTTGTTCTAGGGAGGTCCTGCGTGTGTGTGTGTGTGTGTGCTAGGCCCTGGTTTTTATTTCATTAGTAGGAGAGTTGCCGAAAGTGTAGTTAATTAGTAATAATAATTTTAGCAGTATTTTTGCAGCGGTTTCAAGTCTACAGTAGTAACAGTGTATAGTGGCATGACTAGAAGCTAGAAAATTTATTAATTATGGACGTAATTGGAAACGGCGTGGTGTGGTGCTCACAAGTCGCAGTATATACCGTGACGTACAACAGGATGAGAATTACGCCAACACAGTTTCTCGGTAAAAGTCCTTACCGAGAAAAAAATATATATTTTGGCATTGATAAAGATTGATTCTGCGATAGCATTTTAAACATTGCGAATAACGCTAACGCTGGCACAGCACTTTGTATTTTTGAGCCAAGTGCTAGACAGGAAATTCGATGGCGTGAAAATAAAGTGCAGCCGTAACGTGAGCATTTTCCCAGTTGCAAAAAAAATTTGAAACACGATATGAGCAAAAAATGTATATTCGATGAAAATCATGAAAACTGAAATGGGCATGTTTCATGGACGTTTACTGCTGTCGTCACTAGCCCACTTTACATGACGAAAAAAAATCTATTTTGGCATTTACATGACATAACTACGACAATGTGTCATTACAGAAAATAACAGTCCTAAACAATTTTTCCAATCATCAAGTAAATCAAAACTGTAAATTTCGTCTGGATTGTAATGGCCATTTCCACGTAGGAGCAGTATTTGTTCGGGCATGCGGAAAATATATAAACAACTCAACAACTGAGCTGATCAACTCGAAGGAGTACAACATGTAAAAGCACTACTGAAGGAAAATGGTTCTGCAACTTTTACGTTTTCCCAAAGTATTGTAGCTACCTACATCAATCAGTAGTTTTGCAGTTTTTGCAGTATTTCTTTTTGCACTTTGAAAATTCAATATTTCCAGGAGCACCCGGCTACAAAAAGACTATATAAAGTATATTTTTTGTCTCAATGAAATTCTGTATAAAAGAGAGGAAACCAGTTTTTTCCTCTTTCCCTCCAGCATGCAACCTTGTTGCCGTGTCGGTGTATATAATTTCGGCGATAGGATAGTCTCGCTATTTTTTTTGCTATACACATATCGGGAAAAGTATTTCGTTGCATGAGGGACTTGATGGAGAGAGGAAGTTGAGGAAAAGTCTCAGGTGGCTATAAAACAACTAAAAAGAATGGAAACACGAGAAGGCATAAAAGTCTCCTTTAATCTTGGTTTGTTCAAAAATATCATGTTGGAGCTTCACAGCCCCGCATACATCTCATCCTCCACTCATACATAAATGTAAGTATGTATTTAGTTTTTTTGGGAACGTGAATGGAAAAATAAAAACCAGACGTAGGTAAACTTCCAGCAGCATGACTACGGTGTTTGGGGGAAAGGGAACATTTTTCCCATATTGAATTTCAGTATAGCATACAAAAAGGAGGGTAAAATAATGTTTAATGCATGTTATACATGCTCCGCAGATATATCATGATGATCATCATCGTATTCTCACCGTGGCGGTGGCAGTGGCAGTGGCGCTATCGCAGCGTATCATAATATATCCTCTCGTTTTTGTTGGGTAGTGTGGAGA
>JAHZND010005819.1:0-19667 GCA_027744115.1 Acrocyrtus sp. NNG-2020
AAAAAGGGAAAGAAATGTTTTATTATATGACTTTGTTTTTATTTGTTCTTTTTTTCCCAGCTAGCCGCCTAGCATTATATTGTCATCCAGCTTGTGTGAGTCTACTTTTGGGCGTGGGTAAAAGACTACAATTGCGTTTACTCTAGCTAAAAAAGGTACATTCGCTGAATAAAAATTGAGAATGTTGAAGTTTGGCACTGTTTTCGTCTTTCCGCTTTCGCCGGTGAAGAAATGAAAGACAGGAAATATCATTAGTCATCACTCATTCCTGTTTTGTTGTTTTGCACATGTGCATCATTAACAAGAGTTTTTATGGAAGGTACACTTTATAATTGACAGTGTAGTTTTAAGTTGACAGGAATAAGGGACATTCCACTCTGACTAAAACTATCCTGATGAAGATGAAGAGTCCACAGCCAGAAAAAAAAGTCTCATCTCATTTTCCGGCTAGCTAGTAATAATTTAAGAAAAACAAGTTCATTTTATATTAACTTCTGGTTCGGAAATGAAGTTGGGGTAGGAAACGTGAAACGTCTTTGTTTATGTAACGTGAGTGTGTGCTTACGTGCACTGGCGCTTTGGGTAGTGTCACCATAAAAAAACTTGGGATGGAACATGGAAGGTGTACGTTTATTTACACTGATGATTATCTTTGTGACTGCCTCCTTCTCAAATAAAAAACGTAAGAAAAACAAACTCATCAGGAAAAGCAATAAAAAGGGGAAAATTGTGTAGGAAGCTATCTGCTCTCGAAAGTGCTGAGCGTATAAGCATTTTTTTTACTTTCTCTCCCTCAATTTTGTTTTCTTATTTTTCCCCCCAAAAATATCGAGCTTGCTGCACTTTTGATGGTTTGATTAACCAGCTTTTTCACTACTATACTTATGCCAGGACATTGTTTCTCGGTTTTTTGATGGAGATTATTATGAATACGTTTATTTACACTGATGATTATCTTTGTGACTGCCTCCTTCTCAAATAAAAAACGTAAGAAAAACAAACTCATCAGGAAAAGCAATAAAAAGGGGAAAATTGTGTAGGAGGCTATCTGCTCTCGCTACTCGCTTAAAAAGTGCTGAGCGTATAAGCATTTTTTTTACTTTCTCTCCCTCAATTTTGTTTTCTTATTTTTCCCCCAAAAAATATCGAGCTTGCTGCACTTTTGATGGTTTGATTAACCAGCTTTTTCACTACTATACTTATGCCAGGACATTGTTTCTCGGTTTTTTGATGGAGATTATTATGAATGATGCTCTCTTACTATAATGGAAGAAAGGACAAGTGATAAAAAGAATGTAAGTTGGGGATGGCCAGCGGAAGCGATCATATTTAGTGTTATTTGAAGACGAGAAAGTAAATTAAGAGTAGTGAGAATTTGTCCGCACCCAGGGCACTCCTCACCCTTTTTTATTCCATAAGTCTGCCACTTTTATAGCCTCCGTTTGGTATGATTTCTGCAATCAAGTTTATTATGCTCATATATCAATTGTCTTTCTTTCTGGTGGGAAAACGGGTCTAAACTTCTAACTAATGATGAAAGTGAGATTTCTGCGAACAGTAGCAGCAGCATAGAAGTGTTGGGATCTGAAATCTGAGTTAGTGCACTCAGAAACTTTTCTGTTGTCTTTGACTTGTGAGATGCAGTATGCTTCTTTTATCTCCTTGTCCTAGTTTGGCCATGCATAGTACCAAAAACTGACATGAGGACGAATGTCATCTCCAAATTTTAATATTTAGGAATACTCGCATGCACAGAATCCAGTCGCATTGTAAAAAAAATTCCGTAGCAAATTTCTTTTATTAATATCAAGTTGAAGAAGATGAAACCGCTACAGTCTCGTCGTCTCATCTCTCATCTGCATACTTTTTTTTCCTTTTTGTTCTTCCAAGTAACTTTCCCAAGAACAAAAACGACATTACCTTTCCCAATAAAAAATGTGAGGGGTAGAGCCTCTCTCTCTAGCTGCGAGAGTCATGTTATTACTCACTTCCCCTTCTTCTTTCTGCCCATTATAACAATCTCATTTCACAAAAAAATTGCTACACAGGAAAAATTAGAAGTATCAAGAGTAAGAAAGTTTCCATTATTTTAAGGGGAAGGAAAAGGAAAAAAAGTTAAAAGTGGGTAATACAAAGACTCATTAATCGTACATCATCTTCTTTCTCATTTTTTATCTCATCATTGTAAAACTTCATATTTCATCTTTTCCCGTCTTTCCACTTCCTCTTTTTCTCCGTATTTTCTAGTACAAGCAATAATAACAACAAGTTCTCGTAACTTTCTCCTCGAAAAAAGAATGCATTTTCTTCCTTTTCAAACTCATTGCTTGTACGTTGCAAAAAAACTGCTTCCATAAAAAATGGCAAACTTTACACAGGCTCAAAATAGGCATTACTTATTATGTACTATTTTTTTCTCTCTGAACATTTTTATAACGAGGGACCATAATTTTCTCGTAATTCTTTCTTTCTAGCTAGTTTAACCAAAAGAAGAAAAAGAGGAAGCAACAATTTTATTTCCTTTTTTAAAAATCCCCTGAATAAAAAAAGCCTTTGCTAGCCCTTTCCTTTTTTTACCGGGCTTACATCTACATCCACATTACACTCGTAAACTGTGCTGAGCTTCAACTAGAAATAGGAAAAAAGGATGGAGTAAATGGTTAGCACTTTCCTTTTTTTACCGGGCTTACATCTACATCCACATTACACTCGTAAACTGTGCTGAGCTTCAACTAGAAATAGGAAAAAAGGATGGAGTAAATGGTTCCTTCTTCTTCTTGTGAGCCATTCCTAATAACGAGCATTCTTTATTTTTCGCAAAAAATAGTTTAGTAGGAGAAACTCGAACTTGTTCAAACTCGTTGTGGTTGTACAATTGCCGTTCCCGTTAGTGCAAATAGCAGGTTTTACTTACTTTCCTC
Source organism: Acrocyrtus sp. NNG-2020 (assembly GCA_027744115.1). Classification (NCBI taxonomy): domain Eukaryota; kingdom Metazoa; phylum Arthropoda; class Collembola; order Entomobryomorpha; family Entomobryidae; genus Acrocyrtus; species Acrocyrtus sp. NNG-2020. The sequence goes on from JAHZND010005819.1 coordinate 2,922, forward strand.
GGAATTATTATAGGAGTGGACTCCGACTAGACCAACATTGTATCTGTCTCTGTAGAAGAACGCATTGCATTGTGCAGAGTTGTGTATAGGAAACTGCTTTTTAAAGTTTCCTCTGAGAAGGCAGTAAAAGCTGACTGCTCGCTTCCGCTATAAACAAACCATCTATTTTACTCCCGTCACAAGACTTCAGCTTCTTTTCGAGATATGGTTTGGGGTTTTTCTTCTCGTTCCACTCTGTAAGTCCAGCCAAAGGATATGGAGCAAAGTGTATCCCTTTCACTTTCATTTAAAAAAAATTTTCTTCTTCAGTCCGCAGACAAAAACAAAAAAAAATTGTGCAGATATTATGGTAAATATTGTATCAACTTTAGGATGGGGAAAGTGGTTCATCTTCAGTAGTAGAAGGAGTAAGTAGACAGCCCAGTATACTTTTTCTCCCCGTGGCTTTTTTCCCTGAATGGCTGTTCAATCCTGTCTTACTTAGTATAATTAAGTGACACAAGGGCTCTCCTTTCCTGGTTGGTTTCACCTTGCAAAGTAAAAAAAAGAGTCGGAATAGGAGTTGTCCGGACAGATATATCCCTACTGAGTGTGAGAGGAAAAAATAAGTTGCAGTAAAATAACAAATTCTTCCCATGAAAAAAAAACTTTTCCTTTAACGGAAAAAATGTAGCTTTTTTTCTAGTTTCTCCTTAAAAAAGGAAAGCTAATATTAAGTGAATGAATAGTTGGCATTTCTGTTTTTATTTTTTTTCTTACCTTCCAGCAAAGAAGTGCTAGTGAAATGGGGATATTTTTTCCAAAGACTACTTTTTTTAAGTAGACAAGTTATCCACAAAGAAGGGTTTTGTAGAAAAAAAAGTGTTTTTCTCTTTTTCTTCTACTCTCCGTGGGGAAAAGCGCTTAATTTTACAGTACCTCTTTTTTAAAAACAAACGTGACGTTTTTGCAGAGTATCACAAACTTTCATTCAGCTTAGTTGGGATGCACCTCAGAAACTCTGGAAGTATATTTTTTGCTTGTCCGTGTTGTAAATTCTTGCTGGCAAATTAAGAGGAGTAAAAGGGAGAAAATAAACGTTTTTCGGATGGAGAGATATAGAAAAAAAAGATCGTGAAAGGGAGAGAGCATTAAATGAAAGTTACTTTTCCTTACTTTTTTAACATCCGAAAAAGTTTATAAAAAAGCTTTTTTTCAAATGCTTCTTGTTTCAATTATCTTGATTTTGATTGGTGAAAAAGTGGAGGGACTAAAGTAGAAAAAATCCTTTCCTTTTTTACATTCAGTGTTAGACCTGGTTGGAATAGCAAACTCGCTGTGAGGGATTTGCACTGAGTGGTAGCGAGAGAAAATATAGGACGGAGATGTAGTGAAGGCTACGTACAAATACCGAAGCTGATTGATATTGATTAGGTCGCATGCAAAAATAGGTTTCCGTTCGGGTTGTGCATTTTTAGCAGTAATTCAATGTGCTGGGAAGATTTTTTGCCATTGTATCTGAAATTTTTTTTAGCTCAGCCATTGCATGATTTTCGCTAAAGCAAAATTGAATTTTGGGAATGGAACCTTGGGAAAAAGGTACTAAACTGGGATATCACGACAGTTTCCATTACAATTCCCGGGACAGGGAATGTACTTGACATTGCAGGATATCGTAAAGTGAAAAAGACAAAAAAGACAGAAACAGGATTTAATGTCAGTGCAAGTACCCCACACCCATCAAACCATTTCCTTTATTTTTGTTCCAAGAAATAATGCCTCAACTTTTCCCACTTTTTATTGACATGAGTCTACAGTTTTTGGAGAAAAACTTACACATTAAAAACATGGCTGTGTAGGCACATTTCTTGAATACGAAAGCTGCATTTGAGACCTACGTCATGTGTGTATGCTGAAGAAACATAAGTCGGCCAGTTTTTTTTCGCGTTTGGTGTAATATACCAAGTTCAAATCCATTTTTAGCTTTCCACTTTCCACTTTCCTCCACGCTTATATTTTTTGTGTGCGTAAGCGAGTAAGCTTCTTTTCCCTCCACTTTCCTTTCCCTCTCAATTCCCTAAAGTACCTTGTAGAGAAGAGAGTTGATGCGTGGAGGAAAATGGGAAGAAAGTGTTTTCCCTCCTTTCCCGCATACGTAATGCGCACTCTGTGAAACTGGCTGGGAATAATAATATTACAACCGCCACACATTACGATTACTCGAACGTCATATGATGGGCCCGATAAGGATCAAGATGATAGCAAACTTTTCCCATTTCAGGCAGTGCAAAAAGGAGGAGTGAAGTACGGAGCATAAATAAAAATGCCATTTTACGCGCAAAATAAAAAAGCGACATTTCATGTTTGCTTTTGTATAGCTTGTTATATAGCTCATTTCATTTCTCCTTTTCATACACCATCTTCTTTTTTTAAAAAAAATATTTCCAAGCCTATTTCAACTTTCTTTATCTGAATAAGTTTAAGCGAAAATAGGAACACTTTTCACTTGTCCCTCCTTATTTTTTACTGTTACTGTGCACACTTTCTCTCATGGTGATGGTGACGCTGCTACCGAGTGCGTGCTTGGTATTTCTTTTTTGGGGCTGTCCAAACGAAAAAAAATTATGATGATGCTCATCTTCATGATGACGTTAAAAAGGATAGTGATGACTATAGAGTTTTTTTTCTTGGATGAATCTTTTACAATCTATTTTAAAAAACGGCTGGGAAATTTCGTCGTCTCGTTAATATTTCCAGTTTCCAGTTTCATTCATTTCTCCCTTCCCCTCTGCAAGGATGGAATATGGAAACGATGATAAAACTGTTTTAAACTTTCTGCTGACTTGTCAACTCCATCATAACGTTGCTATTTATAAGTCGATATAATATTCGTGGAAAGCGGATGCTACAAAAAAAATGTGGGGAAAGCAAAAAAAAGAACAACCTTTTTATAGGGACCACTCCACTGTGTAATTTTTAGGGGAAGGGAGAAAAAAAAGGGAAAAGTGTCATGTCACTATTCACTATTCATATTCACTATGGGCAATATCTTTATCTTTTATAGGGTGTAATTTGTATGGAAAACGGGCAATTCTTTTATTATTAGGTAGACGTATACCGCTCACCGTTCCATTAGACTGCTCTTATCAGTAGGTGCTTATGTTTGGTAAAAGTGGTAAAACTCCGTAATTGAGCTAATAGAGTGCATATAATGAGCACTGATCTTGGACTATAATTACGAGCTGAACGAAAGTTTTTGCAGTTTAAACTGAAATGGTTCCTAGAAGTAATAAGTAATAAGAGGAGACCGACATTTTGGGAGGACCTTTGTCAGGTACAATCCTGCCAATAAGTGTGTCTATCTAAAAAAATAATAAGTATTTTAATGGAAAAATGGGGTCGGACGTAATTTCATAAAACTCGCCTATTACAAAACTGTTACTAATAACGGTAATGCAGGAAAACTCAATAATTTCCAACGTGCTTCACTGGGGATTAGCAAAGTAGCTGAGAGCTGAAGTGTTTGAGAGGAGAGAGATGATGGGATGTTTTGAAACGCTTCCATCATCATCCTTTCAAAAGCTCTTTTCATTATACATATTTTTCCTCACTCAACCGTGAAGAATTCCCATAATGTTTTTCTTTTGTGTTCTCTGATATGGCATCCAAGAGAGAGAAAGAAGAAAATAGTTGCTAGCTTCTCCCCAGTTCGTTATTGTACGCTCGCCCACTCTCAAAAAAAGAGCTGAGCGGAATAATACGATTCTCTTTCTTTGCCAGCTTATATAATATTTTTGCAGGAGAGGGATGCAAAATACATTACGGAATGTCTTGTTCACTGCAGATTATGAATTAAAGGCTCTTTTCTCAGAGTATCGGAGAAAAAGAATTGGGAGATCATTGTGAAATATTGACTGAGCAGAAGAAAAGACGTCCCTGACCGCTTTACTATGTACTTTGTGTGGCAAAGAATAATGTTTATGGCCATTTTTTGGAGAGTGGACTGTTAAAAAATATAATATTTGTTGTAGTTGGGATAAGCACATGTTTACAAAGTAGTAAAAAGTAGAGGCGATTTTTGTGAACACAGACGTGCGGACTTTGATGGAGGAAGCTGTTTTAAAGAATGATCAGCTTTTGGACTTGCGATAGCGATAAATGTGCCGTATTAAAACCAAATGTGTATAGAGCATAACTTTTTGATTTGGCTTGGGAAGGGTTATTAAACGTATTAATGTGGATTGGATTTAATCCAGGAGCGAAAAATGAGATTTTAGGAGTGTGCTCACTGTCCTAGTGCAAATTTTGCTGTGTGAATTAGGTCAAGCTGTTAGAAAAAAATGGTTTTAGTGTGGGCTTTAATTTATTGCTTGGTTGAAAAAATGCACAGAAGCATTATAATAATATGCTGCTGCTGCTCATTCCCAGTTGTATTTTAGTAATTTGAGATGAATTCATTTTCCACTTTAGTTCCCCCGCCTCATCCAAATTGCAAAGTTGCCTTTAGCCTTTTCAACCGGCATAATTATTTCTGCACTATGTGCCTCTCCCTCAAGCAATAATTTCTCTTCCTGGAAGCCACTCGAGCAGAAGGATTTAGAAATGTTTTGTTAAGTGCATGATTGCTAATGAGCAAGATGAGTAGTGAACGGAAAAGTTCATGAGGAATCATATAAACGATTTTAAGGGGTAGAAGTAAGATTTTCATACATTTACATAGTCCCGACCAATATCTTACGATAATTTTATTCTTTGCTAAAGGTATAAAGAAAATTTTAATGATAGGTGAATACCAATATTAACTTGAACGCCGTTAAATATAATTTTTGTACGTATGCATCCTGATGTTAGTAGGTTTGTAATAGATTTTTATGTGGGCTGATATGGCTAAGGTTATATATTTCGGGTTTTATCTGTACAGCCGAGCTGTCCCTTGATTTTCCCTTCGAGGAAAGCACCCCGGGTTGAGGCAAAGAGCAGTTTCAATCGGGCAGAACTACAGCATCGCCAGCGTCACTAGTCATTGTGCTTACGTCAGAAGTCACAGTGGAATTTTCGCGTCTTTCCTGCGTAGGTGGATTTGGGGTGCACTCCACCCATTGAAAGTCCCCTTTGTAGTCGTAAACGACTTCGTTGATGATATTGAATTATGAGGGTGACATGTTTGCAACGATTTTACATTATGTCGACATCACGCTGCAGTTGTGATTCTGACGTAGTTTAAAAAAAATGCACTCTGCCGTCACTGTCATTATTATTATTGTTACGTAATGGCTTCAGTCTTTAAATGTCATGTAAAACTTTCTGCACTACGCGCTGCAACCAAAAGGAGCAAAACTATTCTAACAAAAAAAGCCCATTTCTCTATGGCTGACTCGCAAAACACTAAAAATAGCTTTTCATCATGGCACTAACGGCCCCACGCAATGCTTCCGCGAATACTTCCTTCAAGGGATTCGTGAGGGAATCAAAACTTGTCATTATCCACACACGCTGCAACAAGAAAAGTATGTATACGCAGCGGCAGCACAACTGGATGTCTTTGGCATCACTAATATGTAAATTGGCACGACTTCCAGCAGCCAAAACTAACGACAAAAAGGATGTGTGCCATGTACCCTTATTTCTTCGCCATAAAATGTCGTGTCTACCTACAAAACTACAAACTACAAACAATCGCACAATTTTCCTCCCTCACTGGTATTTTCCTACTAACATTTAATTCTATATAGGTACCTAGTAGAATATTTTTTTACTAGTGCTGCATTCACATACGCCACTCTCCTGCAACCACAATAACTCCGTTTTCATCTATTTCCCCTTTCTTATCTCGCTCCCTCTCCAGCATTTTCCATCAAGTCTATAATTTTTGGTGGAAATTTGGAATTTGGTATTTGTGCCATGTTAGTGGTGGCAGTGATGTCGGTAGTGGTGACTGCAAGAAAGCACATTATTGGTTTTCCTAATAATAGTAATATAGAGAAAGTGGAGGTCATTAAGAACACATTGACTCTCGTAGTCTCTCTTTTTCTCTCTTGTCCAAGCACTTTCTTACAGCTTTTAAACCTCCTCTCCCCTCTCATTTATGGCCAGCATGCATGCATGCATGCATAATGGATAGGAACTTTTCTAGGGAAAAAGGGCACACTGGTAGCTGGCGAGGGAGAGACCAAACTAAACATTGTGTGTGCACCGCAGCCTTTTCACTCTTTTAGTACTGTATCCTTTGCTTTCCCTATTTCCACACAAAAATAGATTTCTTTCTTTGGTTTTAGTCCTACCTAATGGAGGAATATGAGGGTGCTGGGGAAGAGGAGACCTACATTTTGAGAGTGTATTCCTGAGGCTTTTGCGTTTTTTGCTGTAGATTGTAGGAAGCAAAGTTACTTTCACATCCGGGCGTAGTGAGAAGAGTGAGAAGAAGGGCCTTCTACCATAAAAGGAGAGCCGTAAGAGTAATAGCTTGTGCATAATACGTGGCATTTGATCCATCATGGGTAATGAAAAACAGAAGGGATGTAAAAATAGGAAACTTTTCCACCTAGAAAGTGCACGCACAGCTGTTTTGACGTATGAAAAGTGCTGGTGACGATTATGGGAAGGTCATACAGCTCTAGCAGTTATTATGTGTGCGGGAAAAAGGGAAAATGCTTTTAAGTAGGACTATATTGGTGAAAAAGGTGAAAGGTGTAATGGTCAAAAAAGGGTATTTTTATGCGCATGATGTCAAACCCTGTAAAGGTGACGATTTCATTTTCAGACAGAAAATTATATTTTTCTTTTTGCCATTACTATTCTGCTTGGTTTTATTTTCTTTTGTTATTTTCTAGTGGACTGGACAATAACTGGGAAATGTCGGGAATATAGTTTTCCAATGCCAATGCTACCATATTTACTTAGGGTGGCATAATTTCCTTTCCACCTTCCATAGTATCCCTTCCTCCCCGTTGATTTCTTCCTTTGTGAGAAAAGAAAGCTGCTCTCTTTCCTCAGAAAAGTTTCCAAAAAATATATTTAAAAAAAGAAGTCTATTTTCGGAGTATATGTGTAAAGCCTGCCATTATCAAAATTGTAATAAATGCAGTTTTTATATATAGCCGCACCCTGAAAAAGGAAATGACATCAGTTTATACCTTAGAAAAACCCTTTTTACTTAAAAGTAGATGCCTTGTTACCTACATCTTCTTTTGTTCTCCCGTTCTCCGTTCTCTCCATCCAACAGTCTTTTCTTTTGTTACCTTTTTGGGTAGAAAATCATTCATAAATTTTTATAAATAAATGAGAGGGAAGAGAAAAAGCGGAGAACTATTACATAATACATTTCCCTCTTTTCTTCCAGTCCTGTGGCCAGTCTATAGAGAAGGAAATAAAATGTACAGGAAAATGGGAATAATGACAAGGCACAAATATTTTGTGCCAATATGAAGGAAAACAATCGTGTATTATTTGACTTGGCATGGGCACTAAAAAAGCCTTTCCCTGTCCTTGTTTGATGGCACGCAGCGCATCGCTCTCCAAAAAAGCTCACTTTGGAATATGTACCCATTTTTGCTGTGTGCTACTTCTTCCTGGCCAGGAATAATCTTGCTAGTGCTATATACCATTTTTATATCAGTGGGATCTGAGAACATGTCATAAGTGATCAGAGTCATCGATGATAATGACAATTACATAAAAACTGCCCTTCTTCTTATACTTAAATTGCTATCTTCAATATAACAGCCGTACAGTTGGGGTTGGTAGCATATTTACTGCATTCTTTTCTGTCTGTTCAGTTAACTAATGGTACGGAAAAAAAATTCTCTCGTCACCAACCCACCTTCTTTGCCTTTTTTATAAATTCCAATACTCCTTTTTATATGGAAGTGGAATACCTCAATTTTATACATAATATTTTCCACGGTTGGAGGCACAGGCACAACAACGGGAAAATGGCTATAATGAGGTTTGCCCCTTTTGCCCTGTCTCATGTCATTAGGCTGAATAATCATATGAACTATAAACTTTTTCTTGTGATGATACTTCCGCAGTGGCAAAAAAAGTGACACAGATGTGCAGCCGTTCCAGCAAAGGGGAGAGGGGTGGGATAATATTTGGCATCAACTGACGTTTTGTCATTAAGCACTTATTTTGTATTCCTTGATGACCTGCCTGTCTTCTCCTCTCGACATCATAATTTTTTTTAATATTGGAGTGGTAGGTAAAAAGTGGAAACATTTTTTGATTTTGTTTTATTGCTGTTAGCATTCTTGTACCCTCTCAAGGCATGCAGAGGCAACGGTTTCAAAATTTTAATGACCTTCAAAATCATAAAGTGGAAAAGGCTTCACGTACGGAATGTGCTATTTTGTATGCAAATTCATGGGAAATTACAATTTCCCGGTTGTCAACTGACAGTGACGGAATACTTTCGGAATGTGACTTTTTGGAATTTGAGATCGAGGAAGAATGCAGAAAGTGCCATTGTAATGATCACCAAATTGTTTAAAATACAACAGCCCAGCATAATTTCGTTGCTTGTATAGGTATACAATAATCCAATTAACAATGTAACGACCGCAATCTTATTTTTCATCCACCTAAGTCATTTACAGTGATCTTCAAATTTTTAAGAAATTATTGTTGGCATTTAGCTTACAAAAAATACCGTTTACAGACTGTGAATAGGAGTTTCGAAAATGATGAAATGGTAATGAAAAGTTAATGCTATTGCTGGTTGACTACCTTCTGTGGGTGAGGCTGATACCTGTTTTAAGAGCTATTTCAGGTTGTGATAGCCACTTGAAAGGACTTGGATTTCGGTTTGTTTTTTTTACTTTCCAGCGGAACTGATTGATCTGTTTCAATATTAGAGTTTTCGTCCGTGATGACGAGCGTTACGAGCTTACGTCAATTGGTATCCTTTATCGAAAAGGGCGGGGTGGAATTAGTGTTCAATGTTCACCAGATTATATGATGACCCCTCAGTTCCTCCCGAAAAGTAAAATCGGAATGGAATGCTCGTTAGAAGAATATTCTCTTTTAAAAGTGGCGCAATAATGACTTTTCCTTGGAGAAAAACCCATTGTGCAAAAACCATTTTTGTCTGTGAGCACACCAAAAAAACCTTCAACTGAATAAATTGGATTTAGCGGTAGCAGCCATCCATCTTCCTTTTTTCATCGATGGCGTACTACGCCAGTACCTATAAGGAAAGTTCGAGTGCTTACACAACTCTCAATGAAAGGGGAAGATTGATAAGTAATCAAGTGTGTTTTCAAGATTGATGTTGTACCAGTCACCATGCCCAGTGGTAATGCACGTTTTTGCACAATTAATAGGTAGTTGTCGACTAGATGAATTCAGCTTAGCGCCAGAGGAGAAAGGAAAACCGCAGACACATTTTGCCCATGATAGCGCTAGCGCTCAGTGCTCTCAGTACTCCTACTACCATCCTTGCAGGATATAGCATGCCAGTTCGCGAAGGAGTATGAGCACGCTCTGTGGTAGGAATTAATTGTAATGTTTGTCGATTTCAGGAAAGGCTTATTTGTTCCTATCAAACAAAATGCTATTCCCAGGTATAAAATGTGAAAGGTCAAAGATAACAGAAATGTCTACGATAGCAATAGTAGCAATATAGCCATCATCGCTTTTCCAGAGTTTTCCATTGCATTTGCACGTGCATATTCTCGGTTGCTTCTGCTGCTTTACAATAAGCCCGCCACGAAGAAAAAGTATCCTTACAAATTCCCTGCTAATTACCAACTCCTGATAATTTGTAAGTAGAACTTTTCCCCAGAATTTAATTAGTTATCAAATTTTATTTGGGACTTTCAGATTCCTACTACATTTCCGGACCCGAGGGTGGCGCGGTACAGAACTCGAGCAAAAGGTAAATGCCTAATTATTAAATAAATAGAGTGATAGCTTGTCTATACCGCCTCAGCCACTCACTATATGCGCTACTCACCAACTAAAAATCGAATTGTTATAAAAGCCTATACACGAGTTTGAAGTTTGTAGGGTATCATTTCATATCATGCCATATTGCTTATTAGAACACCAAAATAAAAGTGGTGTATCGAAATTGTACCCATTTCTTCTTGTTGACAGTTTCTAACGAGCAGCTCTATCGGGAACGTACTCCTTTTTTGTTGACATTGAAAATGATATGGATATTATTTCGGTAGCATTATTCATTTAAATGTTTGCTTTTCTACTGCTGAATTTTTTTTTCAAGCATGTTGGAATCGGAGTCGTTCCTTGTGACGCACCACATGCTCCATATAGCTAAGAAAGTTGGAATCGGATTGGAATTTGGAGTGCCAGTAAGAAAGCCATAATGCGGAGGACCCCTTTTTCATTCTGCGAAGGAGAGTTGTCAAATTAAAGTAAACAGAAATTGATTTCATAGCGAAAGCACATCTTATCAGTTTACATGTGCACTAGAAANGGAATCGGATTGGAATTTGGAGTGCCAGTAAGAAAGCCATAATGCGGAGGACCCCTTTTTCATTCTGCGAAGGAGAGTTGTCAAATTAAAGTAAACAGAAATTGATTTCATAGCGAAAGCACATCTTATCAGTTTACATGTGCACTAGAAAGGATGAAAGGGAGGACAAAACGATAACAATTTATCGTATCTGTTTACGCAGTTTTGAGCCTAATACGTGATTAACTTTACAACAAATCTTGGAGCTGATTTTCATATTTGATTCGGTGTTGCAAAAGATGTAAATTCCCCCACACAGTAGTAATACCCCACCCCTACGATGCAGCACATTTTAATGACGAGGTTGCACATTCACAATTCATTGGACTTTCTTTCAATAGCAGCTATTTTGCAATTAATGTACGTTAAAATATTTAAAAAATTATTGCTGACCAGACCACTAATATGTAATGACATGAATTTTCAGACTTGAAATCAGTGTGCAATGCAGTTGTTTGAGTAAAGTGCAGTGCAGTAAGCAAAAAAAGCACTGAAATTTGATGATAGTCCAGATAACCTTTGCCACAAACAACATTGTAAGCTTGTTCCCGTACAAATTTAATGAGTTGCTTTTATGTACTCTGCAAATTGAATATTTGGTGCGGCACTGTCACTTATTCGCACTGAGACAAAAAATGCATTTTTTATTTATTTCTGGGGAGCAGAAGGGCATCTGAATTTTTTATTTTTACTTTTTTGTGTCGTGTCCAGCCTGTCACCATTTAAACGTATAATTCTCTCTTTAAGTATACTTTACTATACAAATGCGTGCTCTTTCAGCATGCATTGAAAATGCGAATTCCAATTTTTTGCACTTGTCTTTTTGCATTCCGGTCCCAACATTTCAGTCTGCTTCTTTTATTTGGAGGACGCTAGTTTTTGCCTGCAGTTTCCACTATAACAATTACTTGAAACTGTCATTCCTCAAGTAAATTGATCTTAAAGAATAAAATAAAGTGCACCAAATAGCCTTTCGGAATTGCGGATGTCAGCCATATGTTTCCTCCAAAATTGCAGATTGCAATGGCCATTTTTTTACTTCTTCCTTTTTGCTATCTGCGCCACAGAGCATTAGCCATGCAAAAGGGAATGTGCATTTTTTTTTCTTTCTGGGCGAAATGAAGAAAAGCTCATATTGCAGCGCTATATGGAAGTATGGAAGCAGCAGCAGTTTACATCTCTTTTTCTTCCCAGCCATTTCTCTGCTTCATTTGCTAGTTTCGACAGCAAATGCAAAGCACTAACTATAAGAAAGAGGAAAAGGAGAATTCCGTAGAAAATAAAATGACATTTGGAAATTCCATTGAACTTAAAGCCTCTGTGTGGAAATTGGCTTTCCTTCACTTTTTACCGCACCACCGCTGCCGCTCTATGTCATTCCATATACATCACCATTATATCATTTTGCTTGCACTATTGTTCCCAAAAAGAGGGAAGGAATGGGACATGGGATGGCTCTCTGCCTCTCTTAACAGCACACTAAATATTTAGCACTGCAATAGCAATCGCAATCAGCAACCAGATTTTTTTTTTGCAAAATGTTGCAAGTCAACCTAAACTGCACCCAAGTGATAAATTACCTACAGAAGTTCTATTTATGAAATTTTGAAGTTCCTTTCTTTCCGAAGGATATATTTATTTTATTTGTGAAGTAGCGACTATGACATTACTCATTGTCAGCCGGTAGACAAGTTTTTGTGTCCTTTAGATGTGAGGGTAATTTTTAGTACTAGCATCTGAGGATGACTAAGAGAGTGCAACTGTTGTAATATTTGTTTTAGGTAAAGTGGAAAAAAAGTGAGAAAGAGAGTTTGCGGTACGTTCGGTATATTAAAGAGTTGGAAGAGTAAAAGGTTAAGTCTAAAAATACGATGCAGAAATTCAGGTGCAATCCAAATTTATTTTGCAGTGGAGCTCGAAAATGTAATCACCTCTGCCGTTAAAATCACACTGCAATAGACAGAAAACTGCATTTGACATATGGGAATAGTGAGTTTGATGGGGCGAGTATGACATTTTCTTCGGGAGACAGTCGGAAGAACAGCAGTTTGTGAATGAGAGGCTAGCTGACAAATTGGAATGGACCAGAACTAGAGGGGAAAGAGTTGGATGTGGAGAGGACGTTGCATTTTACCTTTGGCGCTTGGTTGCCGATTGCAGATGGTGTGATGTCAATTGACAATAAAAAATTTGGGAGGTGCAGCTTCGAACCTAGTGACTTCCATTTCTGGTGGCTGAGGCGGCTAGGTGAGGTTTTTTTTGTGAGCGTAAATTAAAATAAATTGTTCGTGCATTCCATTTGTACTTGTGCATCTGCATGCTTTTCGTCTGCGTCATATCGAAATCGGAGTCACAAATCACGACAATAAATAATTAAAGCGAGGAGAGCGTAGTTTGTTAATTAAAAAAGTTTTATGTTTGGCGCAGATTCCATTTGTGGTAGGTAGGTATCGATCTGAAGAATTGTGTATCCGCGGTGCATTTCCTTCGTTACATGATGCCGGTGAGTGATAGAAAACTATTTTTAAGCACGAGCCGCTCTAACAAGAACGATATGTTTTGAGAAGGACATTTTGCAATTTACGTAGGGAGTATAAGACGAATTAGCAGTTTTAGTTGGAAGCCTTTATTTTGAAAAAGTATTTTTATTAAGGTTGTACCTAGTTAGCTCTATTGTTTCATCATTTGCGCTTTTCCGTTAGCTACACCATTTGGAATGGAGCATAAAGAAGAAGTCGTTATGTATGTCGCAATGAGAACAGGAGCTGGATGAAATGAGCTAAACTCATTGTCATGTGGTCATGTCATTCAACTTAGTATTCCCCGAATTAGCTCGTTCCCGAAGTTAACAGATTCTGCCGCAATGGCAGCACCTTTCGTCCCCGATTCCCATGTATTTTGGTATGCAGAAATATTTTTATTTTGGACGTTAAATTCAAACATTTCTGCTTATACGAAAATGCATGGGAATCGGGGACGAAAGGTGCTGCCATTGCGGCAAAAATATCGTCACATGGTCACAAAACTTTTCATGCAGTTAGATGCTTGTGAGCCTGCCGTAGTAATCTTGTTTGCCGTGCTCATTGTCATGTGGTCATGTCATTCAACTTAGTATTCCCCGAATTAGCTCGTTCCCGAAGTTAACAGAATTCTTTCAGGTAATATTTCTCTGCCTCACATGGCTAGTGTCACATTTCGACCTGCCTTTCAAAAACACATGCAAAAGTTAGAGCACTGCAGTGGCCACACTGTCTAAATGAGATGTGCTTAAAATCAGTCTAATTTGTTCTGACGCGTCTTCGACTTTAAAAACTCTGCTAACAGGACAAGCCCAACTTTGTCAACTTCAAATGTAAACTGAAATGATTAGTTGCCCTTTCGAAAGATAAGCAAGTGAATAGTTAACTACGCAAAATTTAAATTTATTCAGCGTAAGTAATTTTGCGAAGTGCTCATTCAGTATGCCCCTTCATAAGTACAACGCCGGTCAAAATTCGTAAAAGTATTTTCCATCAAGAAATTTAATTAGATGTGTTCTTGCTTTGTATTTCGTGTAGTTGGATGGATCATGATCGGTGTAGGGGAGGTACATCCTGGAACTGTATTTGGACTACGGTTATCAGCACATTTATATCCGAAAAAGCATTTAAATGACTTCAACAAAGGAAAATTGGTGTCTAAAATTGTCAACAATGCCCCTCTTTTCTGCATAGCTTAAGTCTGTTCACATTTCCACATTTTCTTAGATTGCATATAAGCTTCTACCTATTTTGGCAATGAAAAGTGTGAATGTAAAGGGAATGCAGAGGGCGAGAAAAAGACATAAAATGAAAGAAAAGAAGTGTACAATAGGGACCGACATCAAGGCATACTGTGAGCCACTCCTGCCCTTCCTCTTTTTTTTCTCCAGCACTGCAAGCGTAAAGCCTTGTAAGGTTCTTGGCTTCTCGTGACATTTTTATTTCTTCTCTGCATTTGGCTTGTCCCTTCTCTGTCAGCGAGAAAACCATGCTCTGCTGCCTTGGCTCTTGTCTCCTGCAGAATAATTTATAGTTTTGGAGGGACACAAATACACTTGCATGAGGGAAGAGGAGGACAACGAGGTTTCTTCTCTTTTGCACTTTTACCCTTCAAGAAACCTAACCAGGAAATCCGCTGCCGTTTTTTTATTGGCCAAAGAACAGCTCCCCGAAAAAATGCAAGGCAGCTATTAAGAGGCCAATTCAAAACGGAAGGAATTGCAAAATGTGTAGCGCTTTCTATGTATTCTTATAGAAAAACCGGGGATGGGAGTGGGTACGTGTTTTACACGTAGGCTGATGCTAATGTCAGGCTACTTAGGTACTCAAATTTTTTTTTCCCAGTTGGATCCAAAATGATAGGAGAAGGGAAAGGGTTTTTTCGAAAATGTTGGTAGTTGCTAGCTGCTGCATACGCCAAAAAACCCTAGGAATTGCAGAAGAAAAACTGCACTTTTACTTTATTGGCACAATAGCAGTCTGCAGATTCTACTGCACTGTCCCAACTTAATTCATGTTTTCTTCGAAAAAGCAATAATTTTTTTGGAGCTGTCGTAAGCATTCTATGATGATGACGATGATTATTACGATAGGTGCTGCGTTACATCATATGCTTGGCGCACGAAGAGTTTACAAGTTGTCTTGGTGGTACGTACTTACATTATTGCAGAGTACAAAGTGGGGCGCTCCATCGTGAAAAAAAAATAGTTTGCAAGGAGAGGGCTCTTGTAAGCAGTAAACAGTTTTTTGCGGAATCGTTATTGCCGGTAGTAATGACCTAAAGTAGACACGAAGGCACTAGTCACTCGTCAGTTTTCAATCGTAATAATCAAGTTATGAGCTGCAATTGCAAGAACTTGTAAGGGGCATTAGGGCATTATTATTAGCAGGGAAACAAGAGAGGAAGCAAAGTGGAAAATGTAATATGGGAAAGAAAAGGGTTCTGTAAGTAGCGGCGCAATGCAACTTTTATCGAGTGCATTATTAGGTAAATGGGAGTACGCTCGTTTTTGTGAGAAGTGGGTGATTGTGCAATATTTAATGGTATGGCTTGTTTTCGACTCGTTTTCGGGATAATCAGAAAATAGTTGGCGAGTTTGAAATGATTCCGTATAATACTTTCCTGTTTACTAGCAATAAAAAATGGCAGTAATTTTTTTCTAGAAAATAATTGGAAGGTATATCACAATAAAGGGCGATAGCAGAGTGCTTCCGGAGTCACTTTCCAGATTTTTGTATATTCAAAATATAGCCCGTCACTTAGGTTGTTAGTTAAGAAGGCATTAATTAAAAATTAATTAGCATGGTTTAAAGGTAGTCGGAGGTTCATAAATGGTAAATTTGGAAATTTGAAAAGGATGTCTGATGTCTCATGAAAATTCACGGTTGACTAGCTCAGTTCATCCATCAGAGTGGCAACTCTGCGTGACTCGTTTTTCTTCTATCTACGTCATTTCATCATCATAATTATAAAGAAGGGTATATATTGGATGTGGGAAATGTCTCTCGTTAAAAAAGAGAAAAAAACATGTATGTGTGCCGGCCGGTCTCCCTTATTTTTCCTTGCTGCTGCAGATACAAGCTACACTCCTCCTTCTTCACTAGGAAATTATGAGGAGAAGAGGGATAGAGAGGTTACGAAAGTTCGATGTTGAAACTGAAACCAGTGGAAAAATGAAATGCCTTTAGCTTGAGCTTCTACTTTCATCAGCCACACATACAGATTCCATCCATCACGATAGAAAAAGAAATTTCAAGTGGTTTATCAGATTCGCTCTCTGCAGACCATTTTATTGCAGTCCTGAAACAATTTTGGCTTTAAAAAATATACCAGCCAGACTTGTACATTCATATGATGTGTCCAGCGTGAACCTACAGTCAATGAGCAGAAGAGCAAGAGGATAACACCATTTTTGAGATTGCTACTCCAACTCTGTACATACCTATAAGGCACTCACATGCTGCTTATTACTTTGTCTGAAAAAAAAGTTATCAGTTTTATTCCTTATCGTAATCAATGATGAAGCAAAAGCCTATTACCGAAACATTGAGTCCTTAAACAAAAATTGGCTTTTTTGGTCTACACTGGTGGTGGTGCAGTACTTGAGTGGTCGGGTCGGATGTGAAAAAAAATTCTGTGGAGTGAGAGAGAGACATCAGCCCTAAATGCATTTTCACCCTTTAACCCTAATATAATGCTTGTGTATCTTATCAGGACTAATGATGTTTTTCTGTTGTGGAGTAAATAAGCACTTATCGTTACAGAGATAATGC